>JACOMQ010000409.1:0-42876 GCA_014843705.1 Euphrasia arctica
TATATATATATATATATATAGTAGGTACTAGTGGTTTCCTTGTGACACCATAATACTAACCCGAAAAAACCCTATATATGTTTCCACACATCATAAACCCTAATCACGTGCAAAAGATGTCTCCGACTCCGATCTCGGTTTCCGACTCCGACATCCTCTTCCTAACCAACACCGGCCACTCTTCTAGTTTGGTCCGACTCCACAAAGGGGAATTCAAACACGTGACGGAATGTACCGCGCCCTGGAGAACGTTAATTACCCACGTGCGCACGTGCGCCGGTGTCGTGCTTCTAACCCACCAACCCGATTCCTTCACTCTATGGAGCCCCACGACCGACGCCTCGTCCGTCGTCCGGTTCTCGTACTCTTTTCGGGAACTGAAGAGAGAAGCGATTTGCTACGACCCCGTCACTGATGACGTCAAGGTCGTACTCGTGGCGTGGGGCCACTACATGGTATATTCTTCCAACAACAAGTCTTGGACCAACAACGGGAAGCGGGCCCCATACTGCTTCCTCGAGAATGTCGACAAAACGTGGCCCGTTACGGTCGACGGGGCCGTCTACTGGGCCGAGAATCGGAGCCGAGAAATCGTGCGTTTCGACCCGACCCGGAACGAGTTCGAGGAGGTTCGGATATTGCCGGAGGGTGTGGAGGGGGAGTTTAGTTTGGTTTGTTTAGGGGGGCGGTTGTGCTTGTGGTCTTGGCTCGGTGGGACCGAGCGAGTTGGGGTTCGGTTTTGGGTGAAAGGGATCAAGGGCAAGGGCAAGGACGTAAATTCGTGGGAGGAGCTGATGAGGATCGAGAATCGCGAGATGATGAGTCGGGCGAGGAAGAGGTTCGAGCCGTTATGTGTTGTACGAGGTGATAAGATTTTGATAGGTTTGGATGGCGGGGTGAATGCGGTTTATAGCCCTCGTAAGGATACGTTTGAAGTGATATCGGATGAGAGCTATGATTTGGTTCCATTTGCGGTGAAGGCTTTGGTTCCGAATGTGCAAAGTGAGAAGCTTGTGAGGATAAAAAAGAACAATTATATTTGGAGGCTAGAGAAATATTTGGAAGCTAATGAAGATTGAAGACCACGAGCTTTAGGATTTATGACTATTTATATTTTATTATTGTCGAGTTCTGCATTATTTGTTTTTGATATTTAATATAAGTCTTTGCTTTATTAGTAGTATTAACTATCAAGGTATCAAGGTATACTTTGAAGTTGAATCAAAGTGTTTTTTTTTTTTTTTTTTTTTGGAGTTTTAAAGTTTAAGTTGTATAAGTTGATTTTTGAAGTTTCAAAGTTTCAAAATTTTGGTTGATCACTTGAATTAAAACACTTGTTAGACTTGAATTGAGGACTATAAGTCTAATTAAGGTTGGTTGAACATTGAAGGGAGTTGTTAGTTGAGCAATGTAATGACATGTTCTTTTGAACTTAAGTTCACTTCATTTCAGTCAAATTGTTTCGGTTCAAATCGTTTAATTTTGGATTAGCTCGAGTCAGATCGTTTAATTTCAGATTAGCTCGATAAAATTCGTTTCAAAATGGGGCTAATTCTATAGCATTAAATGGGGCTAGCAACGACCCGGGGTCCGTGATCCGGCGTGTAGATGAGGCATGTGGGCTCACGTGGGAGATGTCTCCGTTTTTCCTGGGATGAGCCCTCCCTCAGATACCGATTGCGTGGCTCGGACTGCGGGCTGAATTTGAGCCTTCCATCGTCTCTATGTATGGGTTGCATGGCGGGCTCGTGTAGCCAATCAAGAGCGTGACCCGGGTCCTATACCCATGCATGGCTTGCATGCCGAATTCATGACCCGGGCCTCGGGATGAGTATGCATCTCGCGTCATATCCTAGCATGGCTCGCTTGACGGACCCGTGACCCGAGTCGCGGACGCGCCTCGAGTCACTTCCCCGTGCGGATTGCCCAGAAGATTCGTGATCCGAGTAGCTAGCCCGATTTGCTCCACGCGTCGTCTCTTTGCATGGCATGCTTCTGGCGGGCCCCTGCCCGCGTGCCCTATGATTCGAGCTGCAAGCCGGGCTCGAGTCATGTGCTTTCCTTCGCATGGTTAGCTTTGGGTGGGCCCTTGCCCACGTGTCCCAACTTTAGATATACGTTTTCGTATTTGATTTTTCCACCCCCAACACCCGAGACCGAAGATTTTAAGGTTAGGTCTACAAATTTACAGCCCGAAAAAATTTCAATCCGAACCGAAGTAACTCGATAGCCCGAGTGGACTGACCCGATTGACATCCCTACCCACACGTGCAATTTTCGGTTGAAATCGATCGGAAATGATGAGATTTGATTTTTTGAACAAAAAAAGGGACCAAATGTGGGATCAGCCTAAGTTGCAGGACCAAATGTGATTTAATATCAAGCAACGTCAGCAAGCCCTGCCCGATTACCGCCATGTGATTTATTTATTTTTTAAACAATTAAATTTTATTATTAATTATTTTATATAATTAAGAGTGATTCTCAAAAAGGGTAAATATCTTACTACATATTATAACATAATACTAAACTTTGTCTAAATTATAAAAAGAAATGATATACCAAATCAACCCTTTTAATGTTATTAAACTATTTAATATTTTATATATAACCTATATTATATAGAATCACTAAATTAGGAGGACAATTAAAAAAACTACCAAAATAAACCAAGGATAAACGTATGATTACCAAAACTCTCACTTCATAAACTCTTAAAAGATACTTATCCTCAATAGTTGTCAGCGACACAGTGTTCTTGAAGTTTGCGAAATTCGAACCATCTATTCCAGTAAGATTTATGTTCCCGGGTATAGTATATGTGATTTCTGTGTATTCTCTCGGTGCAATAACTACTTGCATGCTATAGCTCATAGATTACGTTAAAGATTTAGGGTTCTACGTTTTAGGTTTAAATTCAACATATGTTGTATACCCAGATCTCCCGAGGAAAAACCCGCTGCTATGCCGTTCACCCAGATCGCTCAACACACGATTGAAAGGAATCAAAATCTTGAGCTCCAAGTTCCGGCCGTCGAGATTGTGTGATTTCACCAGGCGAAAAAGCTTACCGGCGACGCAAGAGAAGAACGACGTCCCTAACAGCTTCAAGGTTTGCTCTGTTTGTTCCCCCAATTTGATTAATCTGGATCGATTTGGTGTAAATTGTTCACATTAAGTTTTTCCATCAAACAACTAACAACATTAAAATTTGTGGATTTTTTGCCATTGTTTTTTTCTTTAAATCTGTAAGAGATCAGTGGATTTTTTGCGAATTGGTTATGCCCGTGGTGTTTGATTATCTTGAAACTGGTTACTTGTGGTATTAACCATGTGAATTTGAGTATTTAGTGTGCAGCTCAGGTTATGTGTGTTTGAAATGGCGATTTTTTGAAAATCTACACTTTTTTCCACAGTACATTTCAGGCTCCGAATCTTGGAAACTTTGACATGTGGGTTGCTAAATTTGGTATATATATTAACAATCAAGTAGTTTGAATATTAAATATGTTAGTGATACAAGAAGTTTTAGACACAATTGCAGTTAAACCTTGATTATAGGTAAGCGTTGTTGGAATCATTTAAATTTTGCACTTTCTCAATAGAGCTAGTTAATACACTGTAAGTTTCTAGCTGTGTAGTTTGTAGTCATAAACAATAGAGCTAGTTGGTACGATGCATAGGTTGGACAATGTTGTTGTTATTTCAAGATTCATAAATGGTACTGCAAGTTTAGGATGAAGTATTATTGCTCTTTAAATAATTTCAAAAAATATTAGAAACACTACACAATTGACCATTGAGGAGTGTATTATGTAGTTCTATATGCATTAACTGGTTTAATCATTTACATACTAGTTTTTTACTAGACACCGGTTCATGTGTTAAAATATTAGTTCAAAACCATAATGCCTTAACTTACTTGTTTGGACCACTTTAATGTTTTGATTTAGTTCTTGATTCAGAAAGTGTCTGCTATTAATTTTTTGAGAGTGTGTAGTGTATCTTATAGCTTTAAATTTTATGATCTCTACTACTAGGTTACAAACAATAATTGTTTATGTGTAATAGATTGCTTTCGAACACTATAACAAACACTTTAACCCTTCCAGTAGTGTCTATAATATTAGTTCAAAACCTGAATAGCTTGAATAGAAGTCTGTTGGACAACTCTTGCGTAATGATTGAGTTCCCTTTCCAAAATCTACTATTTACACTGATTAGATTTTTTCTATTTTCAAGAAAACATAATACCTTGAATTACTTGTTTGGATCACTTTTATGTTTTGATTAAGTTCCTTATTCGAAATGTACATCATACACTTCATCTCTATTATGACAATGTATGTGGTAGCTCAAAATTCTTCATCTATACTAATAGTGTATGAACATGTATAATCTATGTGTAATAGATTAACTCCGAACACTATAACAAACACTGAATTCTTTTCGGTAGTGTATTATGCAGTAGTTTTTAGTGAGTTCCTAAAAAACATCTAATTACATGGTAAGTTCTTGATTCAGAAAGTGTATGCTATTAATTTTTTGAGAGTGTGTAGTGTATCTTGTAGCTTTAAATTTTATGATCTCTACTACTAGGTTACGAATAAGTATTGTCTATGTGTAATAAATTGCTTTCGAACACTATAACAAACACTTTAACCTATGTGTATTGTCTCTTGATTTTTTCGGACCTTTTTGTTGATTCTAAAGATGGGCTAATAATCGACAAATCCTCAACTTTATCAGACACCTTATTAGGGGTATGCTATATGTGTATATATAGGTTGTTGCACAAATATTTATATATCTGATGGTTTTTAAGGTTCCAATGAGGGTGACACTCTCCCTTAATCAGAACTAACATTTCTCCATCTTATATGATTGGTGTCAGCTTTGTCGATATAGTTTGAGGTTTTTATTTCTGATATTGTTTTTTAGGCATATCTTATATATGTATTTGATATCGTTTGTTATTCAAATGATGCAGGTTTGATCAGTTGGGTATTTTCTAGCTGACTTGAGTATGATTTTTTATCACTATCCAGTCCTAGGTGGGATGGAGTATGTAAGTATTATTTGCTCTACAACTTTTATTTGATGTGTGTGTGTGCGCGCGCCTTTATGCAGAAAGAAAGAAATATGACAGCCTTTTGGGAGTGACATTCCTCTTATGAAGTTTTCGTGTATGATGTACATTTTGAATTTTGAGCTACCACAAACACTTTAACCCTTCCGATAGTGTATATTATATTAGTTCAAAACCAGAATAGCTTGAATACAAGTATGTTGGACAACTCTTACGTAATGATTGAGTTCCCTTTCCAAAATATACTATTTACACTGATTAGATTTTTTCTATTTTCAAGAAAATATAATGCCTTGTATTACTTGTTTGGACGACTCTTATGTTTTGATTAAGTTCCTTATTCAAAATGTACATCATACACTTCATCTCTATTGTGACAGTGTATGTGGTAGCTCAAAATTCTTCATCTATACTAATAGTGTACGAACAAGTATAATCTATGTGTAATAGATTAACTCCGAACACTATAACAAACACTTAATCCTTTCCGGTAGTGTATTATGCAGTAGTTTTTAGTGAGTTCCTAAACAACATCTAATTACATGGTAAGTTCTTGATTCAGAACGTGTCTTGCTATTAATTTTTTGAGAGTGTGCAGTGTATCTTGTAGCTTTAAATTTTATGATCACTAATACTAGGTTACGAACAAGTATTATCTATGTGTAATAGATTACTTCCGAACACTATAACAAACACTCTAATACTGTTTTCAGAAGAAGCTTGTTCCTAAGCAGGCTTTCGGATCGTAAGTTTAATAAGTAACATGTTAATCAATTGAATTGTAGAATAGACAGTGATGTGTTTACATACTAACATTTTATTGCAACCACAGCCTGGATTGCGGTGTCTTTGTCATGCACTTCATGGGCTTCCTTGCTAATGAAAAGTACGTGTGTTGTGAGTTTGACGAGAACGAAGCACTTCGTTTCAGAGCTGATCTTGTAAACAGATTCTCGAGAAGTTCAAAGTGCTGGAGAGCAGCCCAGTAGAAAGATCGTTGAAGTTGATTTTGAATTCTGAAAACAATATTAAGTAGCAGCTAGATTTAGTTTTATGTTGTTGTGGCTGTGTAACATTGTAGCTCCTGGAGCTAAGTGGACGTGGGGTATGTGGAGTAAGACCTGATATTGATGTCGTCAAATAGGGCAGCCATAAGAGTCATGCGAAGCTTGGCCTTGCATAATTTAGTGATTGATGCTTGTGTAAAACAATTTAAATCTTGTTAAACTTAATTTGTATACGTAGAAACCATTAAATGTAGTTTTTGTTTTGTTTCTATGTAGTCACCATGTCAATGACTATCGACTATAACTCATGACTATCAGAATATGAGTCATGTAGAGGAACCAGTTGGTTGATTGAAAATGAATATTGAACATTAACTATAGTAAAAAGTAGATTTTTTTATATTTGAACTTTTTTTTTTTTTTATTTCTCGACGACTACAGAGATGATAGAAAAACAATGCTTAAGCAAAGCATTAGAGCAAATAATAGAAATAAACAAAAGTTCAAAGTATCGCATTCTCAATGAAAATACAATTACAAAACTTACAGGTAGAACTAATTTGGTGGTGAAATCACCCAGTGCCACGAACAACACTCCACAACATCTAAAAAAGCCTACATACTTTTAACAGGAACTAAAAACTAAAAATGCACTACACAATACACACATCATCGTCATCAATTCTTTGAATTTAAATTACAGAAAAAAGCAGAGTTCGCGGCAAGTTATGATCTTCCAAATTGAAGATGTCTTATGCTGGAGTTGTTCAAATTGAATTTGGCTCCGACCAAATTGCAGTTGCTATCGCAGCGCTTGTTGTTACCGCTCACACAATGAGACCCATTTCTTCGCGGCGACGAAGGCTGGTTTCGTGGTTTACATTATCAAACATGATTGCCCTTTAAAATCCAGACCAATCCCTCTTAAATTCCACCACCGCATATCCATCGCTCGACAGTGATCGAACTCTGACCGGGTCAAACCCTCTCTTGGCCAGGTCAGTGTTGATGCCAGAAATACTCTCGCCATCAATATTTGCTATTACCCATCCAAGGCCACGCGAACAACTCATTCACACCACTGCTCGGGGGAGCCTCAATAGCCAACCGAGTGAATTACGTAGATGTCTGTGGTGTACTTCTTTATTCCAGGGCAGTACGGGCACCTAAACAAGTCATCTGAAACACTACCATAAGTAAATCGAAACAAAAAAAAAAAATGATTTACATCCGGGCGGGCTCAAGAACATACAACTATTGGGGAACCTGACGCTGTCCGTGCACTAGTTGTTGATGGTGAACCTCTTGCGAACCCAAGCCAGGCGAAGATACTGGAAGGAATCCAAATCCTGGTACTCCTTCTGGTCCCACCATCTCTTCCCCTGAGACGCGCAGAATTTCGCAGTCGTCGATGTGGAAGCCCTTGTGCGAGGCCACGAACGGGGCCTTGGCCCAGTCCGTCTTCTCGAGCCCACCCCTCGTGGCCCAGTCATCCGCATTCCACAGGCTCGAGTACAGCTTCATCGGCTGTTGAACGGGAACTTCACCCCCAATTTGTTGTTGTTCTTGAACGTCGTAATCAGGATATCAATTTTGAAAAAAATAACTGTATCTAATAAAAAGAATATAAAATTGATATAATACAAAGGTTAGAATAGACAAATCAAATTTGAAAAGCTTACCTTAATTATGAATATATTTAATATCAATACATTAAATTATATATGTTCCAAAAATTCATTACCTTTTTTATTAGAAATGTAAACTATGATATTTTTTAAAAAATTATAAAACCATTCTAATTTTTTCTCTAATTTACTCTATAATTAATTGGTTTAATTAGCATTTTTTATGATTACAAATTAAAATTAAAATAAATATTTTTTATTTAATATTAATGGGCTTTCAATGACCGAAGACCAGACTATAATTGGGCTAGGACATGAAATATTAGGCCCATTAGAAAATGGTCCGGGCCAACAAAATCACGTGCCCCGATGGGATTGCAGCTCTAATCTCAAACATAATAATACTTGTACAAATCCATGTATTTGGATATATTAAAAAAATCATATATTTAGATACATCCAAAACAAAGGCAATTTATACCTTGTTCCTTGTTCCTAGAAGTACGATTCTAATTGTACACCCAATATTATATCTTCATTTATTTATTGATAAATATTCATTGTGTATGGTAATATATTTATTAGTATGTTAATTTAAAAAATATAAGAATTGTTTTTTGAAATAAAGATTTCTTAATTATTACAAAACAAATACTACAATATAGGAAAAGTAGAGACGTGTTATATATATATATGGAAACATTCCTATTATAATAGTTTCCTTGTCATAACTAAAAAAACCCTATATATATACATACGTTCATTACGTTGCACATAAGAACCTTAGCTAAGCACGTACAAAAGATGGACGACATCCTCTTCCTACACAATCCTCGGGGCCGTCTACTGGGCCGAAAATCGGAGCCGAGAAATCGTGCGTTTCGACCCGACCCGGAACGAGTTCGGGTCGGTTCGGATGCCGGAGAGTGTGGAGGAGGGGTTGTTTCGGTTGGTTTGTTTAGGGGGGCGTTTGTGCTTGTGGTCTTGGCTCGGTGGGAGTGGGACCGAGCGAAGGGTTCGGTTTTGGATGAAAGGGAAGGACAAGGACGATGAGTCGTGGGAGGAGGTGATGAGGATCGAGAATCGAGAGATGATGAGTCGGGCGAGGAAGACGTTCGAGCCGTTGTGTCTCGTCGGAGGTGATAAGATTTTGATATATACGTTTGGATGATGGGGTGATTGCGGTTTATAGGCCTCGCGAGGATGCGTTTGAAGCGATGTTGGCTAAAGATATGGGTTTGGATGATTTGAATGATAGCAATGCTTTGGTTCCGTACGTGCTCGGAGAGGGAGGTGTGGTTTTCTGGTATTATTCGAGCTCTCAAGGGCGATCGAGATGTGTTCAGTTACAACTCTAGATCACACACAACACGTGAATTACAAAGTTAAATACACACCCGATTATGCCCAAATCCGCGATGCATATGAACCCTTCGATCAAATCGAATTAGGCGAATCCACACCACATATTTCTAACAGAAATTGTGGACGTCAAGTTGTGCGTGAGCTGGCGAGGAGCGCGGGGCACTTGGAATCTCCATTTTTCATCGACAAACACGTGAGATATGATCGATCGAAGGCAGCGCGCCATTCTGGCATTTCCAGATGAAACAACGTGGCTTTGGCCCAAACGGCGTCGTTTTGTCCTTGGCGGCAGAATTCAAATGGAGTGAAAAGACCACTTTGCCCTTGCAGCTTAAAATGTAGAAAACACCTCTAGGCTTCAAATTTTATGTACTTTTCAACAAAATAAAAATACATATCACAATACTATAACTTATAGAGAAAAATAGGTCTTTATTAAATTATCTAATTAATTAATAGTTTATTATAGTATTTTTTATATTTATTATGTTTAAAATTTCAAATTAAAAATAATATTTATTAGATTTTTAATTTGAAAAGTTTTGAAGTTAAATTATAAATTTGTAAATTCTTTTTATTAATAAAAATAATATAAAAAGTGACTTAAGAAGAATATTTCAATATTATTATTCTTTTAAATTAAATTTATATTTGAATTTTTTGTTTTTCAATTGGAGATGAACTTGTGGTTGAAGATGACCTTATTACAGCCCCAACTTTAAGAAATGGCTCAAAATTCTCGAAAAGGAATCGAAGTTAATAAAATTCTGAAAAAGAATCTTTTTTTTTTCTATTTTTATTTCTACTGTTATTTTATTATTTTATTTTAAATTATTGGGAACCAGACTTATTTTTACTCTCTAAATTATGATAGTTTTTCTTCCAAAAAAAAAAATCACATTAAAATACACCCAAAACATATATAGGAAAAAGGTAGAGTCGTGTTATATACTGATCGACTATATACTATATGGAAACCTATTCCTATTATAATATTTTCCTTACCACAAGTAACCCGAAAAAAACCCCTATATATACAAGTGCACATATTACAAACCCTAATCACGTACAAAAGATGTCACGCTCACGCAAAACTCCGACTCCAACTCCGATCTCGGTTTCCGACTCCGACATCCTCTTCCTACACAACTACGGAACCTTTTCCACTGATTTAATCCGACTCGACGACCGGGAATTCAAACACGTGACTAAATGGATTTCGCCCCGGTACTCAAAGACCCTCGTCAAGTCCACCTGCGACGGGGTCGTCCTTCTAACCGTCGAACCCGACTCGTACGCTTTATGGAACCCTACGACGGGCACATCATCCCTCCTCCCCTGCCCGTACTCTTTTCGCTGCCCGACTCGAGAAGCCATTTGCTTCGACCCCGTCGAAAACGACCTAAAAATCGTCCTCGTCGCGTGGGGCCACTACACAGTCTATTCTTCCAACAACAAGTCCTGGACCAATAACGGAAAGCCGGCCCCACGTTGTTTCTACGAGAGGGCCCAAACCGGGCTGCCCGTTTCGGTCGACGGGGCAGTCTACTGGGCCGAGAATCTCAGCCGGGAAATCGTGCGTTTCGACCCGACCCGGAACGAGTTCGGGTCGGTTCGGATGCCGGAGGGTGTGGAGGGGGAGTTTCGTTTGGTTTGTTTAGGGGGGAGTTTGTGCTTGTGGTCTTGGCTCGGTGGGACCGAGCGAAGGGCTCGGTTTTGGAAGAAGGGGAAGGGCAAGGACGTAAATTCGTGGGAGGAGATGATGACGATCGAGAACATCGAGATGATGAGTCGGGCGAGGAAGACGTTCGAGCCCTTGTGTCTCGTCGGAGGTGATGAGATTGCGATCCGTTTGGACAAAGGGGTGATTGTGGTTTATAGCCGTCGGGAGGATACGTTTGAAGAGATATCGTATAAGTGCATGATATTGACCGATTGGATTGCTTTGGTTCCATATGCAGTTAAGGGGAGTTTGAATAAGGTTGATGAGAGCAATGCTTTGGTTCCGAATGTGCAAAGTGATGATCAGCATGTATCAGAGTCGAGATATACGCGGATGCGAACGAGTATTATTTGGTGGTTCAAGAAATTTTTTCGAGTTAATAAGGAGCATGAGCTTTAGGGTTTAGACAGCAAATGGTTTAGTATCAGAGTGTTTTTTTTCAAGTTTTATCAAATTTTGGTGTTTTAAGTTTTACTTTGATTTATTAATTCTCCGGAGTATTTTATTTTATCGAGCTTGAAAGTTGTTTTTTTATCATTACTTATGTGTTGCAACTTAAAGTTTTCTCACAAGTTTAATTACAGAGGTATTTGCAACTTAATTTGTCATTAATCAGTATTTTTTGTTTTGCAAGTCCCCACAGCCAGATATCCAATACTCCATTCAGGTATTAGCTGATCACGATCAGGAACCACTGGGTGATTGCGGTTTATAATAGCCCTCGCGATGATAAGTTCCAAGCAATATCAACTAATTAAAGGGTAGTTTGAACAAGTTTGATGACAAAAGTCCTTTGGTTCCGTATATGCAAAGTCAGCTCGTTCTCGACTCGCTTATGGAGAGGATCGACTCGATACATATCAATTAGAGTCCAACCGATCAACTCTGGTAATTAGGCTTGAAAGTTTTTTTTTTTTTTTTTTAAATTATCTTTACTTAATTTCTATGTCACAAGCTTATACCAGCTCTCTCCCAAATGAATCGTCACACTTCCATTCACCATTGATCTGGAACAGAGAGAGACGACAACGTGAGTATATTTTAGTTACAACAATTTTATTAATAATTTGTTTCAAACTTATAAATTTGTCATTGAGTGTTTTTGTTTTGCAAGTCCCCACATCCACGGCTGTGTGGTTCGTCGGGTGTCCGTATATAGTCAGGCACCCGATCGACCGAAGATCCAACTGCAACAAAAAAACTTATAAACCTTTATGACACGTCTCAAACACTCGCGCGTCGCTACTACGCGTTTTCAACGCGTAGCATGCGAAGGATTTTCACTCGTCTTCGAATAAATTTATATAAATTAAAATGATTTTACAACTCATATCCGAGTCACTCCCCTCGTCCCCCGGCCCCCGCATTAAACGCGCTCCGGCGACCACCAACCACGCAAACCCCGAAAAGGAACCGAAGTTAATATAATCCAACACACAATAGCATAAAAATCCATCAGAGATGAATACCCTCCTGCCTGCAAGGACTTTCCGCAGGGGCATAACCGTAAATCCACACTCGCCTATGCTGTTATGGTAAGTTCACCAAAGCCTCCAAGAATGAACATGCCAAGTCACACAAAACCTCAATAATTCAATTCCCTAATCAAGTTCCCCAACTGGATTCTTCCTTCCAAAATCATTGTTAAATAGACCCCAAAAACCAACCATTCCCACAAAATCAAAAACAAAAAATAAAAATGGCCTCACTCACAACATACCACACCTTGCGAAAAACCTACCTCTACGACTTTTTCCCGGTGAAGGCCGACGAGAACAAGCCGCCCCCCGAGTGCCCCCCCGGGTTCGGGCCGAGGGTCCAGCGTAAGCTGGTGGAGATTCGCGACGTCCACCCGCAACCCGAGTTTGACCCGCGGAACCCGTGGAGGATCCGGAAGACCCTGAACCACTTCGAGGTGGCCTCGGGCAAAATCACTGTCCTTTTCAACGACGCGTTCGACCACGTCCTGCGCTATTGGAACCTCTTCATGGCCTGCCACGTCACCGGGTGGGGCCGGAAGGTGGCGGTGATCGTGTGGGACCTCACGGACCCCAAGAACCCTAGGAAGTACAACGGGAGCGATGTCTACTTCCAGATGACTCCGAGCGATCACTGCGTGCTCGCGTGCGAGGGAATGATCATCGACAGGGGATTGAAGGCCGACGACACCATCGGAATCTTTTGGGAGCCGAGGCAGGCTTTCTTCGGGTTTAGGTTGTTTGCTCGGGGTGGCCGTTGATTGAATTAGTTAATTAATTATATCACCTTTCATTACATTTGGTAGTTAAAGGTGATATATATGCGGCAATTATATATTTTATGTTGTAATAAAAGGGAATTTGTGTTTTATTTTTTGGTGAAGTGTGTGTTTTTATTTGTCAAAATTTGTTTTTAATTTGTGTTTCATAAGAACTGAATCATTTTCTTTACAAAATACAAAGGAGTGCTCTTGACTAACAATAATCGAGATCTACTTTTAGAAAAGAATTAAACGTGCGATTTCGGTGTTAGTTTTTGCCGATTGCGCAATGAATGTGCTCGGAGGAGTATATCGAGGCATTAAATCGTTGGTTGCGGCTGGCGGAAAAATTAGGGTTTATCGTTGGTCAACTTACTATTGAAAACAGTCTGACTTGCAGTTTATATGTTATTTTTACGAGTACGCAATGAGTAGTGTTGAATCGTTTTTGCTATAAACGAATTTTGAAGGTACATTAAAATTTTACTACTTTTGTCTCAAAGAAATATGTATTACTTATAATTATAATTAGTGAGAGTCATTTGTGTTGTATTAGAAAGTATCCTCTTTTTTGCTAATTTAAAAAAAATAAAATAAAAATCAAGCAACAATTTTTTTTTATTTTTTATTTTTTACACGACTTATAAATGTTTTTATTCGCTAGTCAAAATAAAAAAAAATGTTGGACTCTAGTAATTATACATAACAGTCAAGTACACTCTCCCTTCCTTGCACAACAAATGCAGCCTAAAAAAAGTGCATTGCAGAATCTTATAATCACTCCCGAAAACAATCAATGGTAAATAACAAATGAAGTTGCGGTAAATTAATATTCAAAAGCAGATCCAAGCTTAAAGTAAACTGGGACCTAAACTATATATATATATATATATATATATATATATATATATAAAACAAGAAAATTTAAGAAACTCCTATTTCTTCTTCCCGGCTTCGATATGTATCAAAACTATATTGCTACTCTCCAGCTCGTATGACCGTTTATGGAGGAAAGCAAAGAAACGAGTTTTCAAGCATGTTCTCGTATACACAAGTGTGTTTTTATTTGTCAAAATTTGTTTTTAATTTATGTTTTGTAAGAACAGATTCATTTTTTATTATTATAAAACAGAAATAGCACTCTTGCTGGGACGGTCATGGCTAACATTAATCGAGAGCTACTTTTAGAAAACAATTAAACTTGCAATATTGGTGTTAATTTTTGCCGATTTCGCAATGAATGTGCTCGGAAGAGTGTATCGAGGCATTAAATCGTCGGTTGCGGCTGGCGGAAAAATTAAGGTTTATCGTTGGTCAACTTACTATTGAAAACAGTCTGACTTGCAATTTTTGTGTTATTTTACGCGTACGCAATGAGTAGTGTTGAATCGTTTTTGCTATAAACGGGTTTTGAAGGTACATTTAAATTTTACTACTTTTGTCTCAAAGAAATATGTATTGCTTATAACTATAATTAGTGTATATTTTTACTAGACATAAATTATCATTTGTTGTATTAGATAGTATCCTCTTATTTGCTAATTAAAAAAAAATTAGAAAAAAATCAAGCAACAATTTTTTTTTTCACACAACCCTGTAAATGTTTTTATTTGCTAGTCAAAATAAAAATAAAAATGTTGGACTCTAGTTATATATAACACTCAAGTACACTCTCCCCTCATTGTACAAATGCAGCTTAAAAGAAGTGCACTGCAGAATCTTATGATCACTCCCGAAAACAATCAAGGGTCAATAACAAATGAGGTTTTAGAAAATTAATATTCAAAAGCAGGTCCAAACTTACAGTAAATTGGGATCTAAACTGTATATATATATATATAATGAAACTTACAGTAAATTGGAGATAAAAAAAAATTGGTCCCATAAATATAGTTTTTTTTCGATTTAGTCTAACATATATCTACTTTTTCAATTTAGCCCTAAATATGTCGAATTTGGTTTCAATTTAGTCTTTTTTGTACGGAAATTTCAATTTTCGTCGAAATGTGTCCATAAATGCTGACTCAGCGCCACGTGTTAGCATCCCATTGGCCAACGAATTTTTTCTTTTCTTTTTTAAAAAGTCGTTGACCAGTGGGATGCTGAAACGTAACGCTGAGTCAACTTTCATGGGCACTTCGTACAAAAAGGACTAAATTGAAACTAAATTCGACATATTTGAGGCTAAATTGAAAAAGCGGATGTATGTGGGACTAAATCGAAAAAAGACTACATTTATAGGACTAAAAAGTTTTTTTTATCTCCAGTAAATTGGGACCTAATGAAAGCTAAGAAACGAATTTTCAAGCATGTTCTCGTATACACAAGTATGTTTTTATTTGTCAAAATTTGTTTTTAATTTGTGTTTTGTAAGAACAAAATCATTTTTTATTATTATGAAATGGAAAGAGTACTATTATTGAAATTAGAGCCGCCCGTCCATCGGGCATTCGGGCTGGAATTAGCCCAGCCCGCCCAACCCATTAAAAAACCCGCCCGGCCCGTACAGGAACCGGGCCGGGCCTGAATTAAGTTTTTTAACTCGTGAACCCGCCCGGCCCGGCCTTATCTACTGACCCGCCCGACCCGAACCCGCCAGCCCGCCATCCAGCCCGCCCTATCCTTAGCACAAAATTCCCAACCCACCTTAAAACTATAGTGCCAAACTCAAGCCCAATAATTACCTCAATTACCTCAATAATTACCTCAATTTGGGGAAAATCAATCACCAAAAAATTGAAACAATCATCAAAATAAAGTTATTGATGGGAAATATAATTTCGGGGGTGTACAAAGGACGTCTCCCGTCGGACCCGAAATGGCTGATCAAAGACAATGCTTTGGAAAAACACGGTGGCGACGCTCGTCGGACTCCAGAAGATGGTCGAACTCGTCATCCTCTACATCATCATCTTCGAGAAGAAATTGACAGTTAACTCTGATGGAGCTGTAGGCTTTTGTCACCGTCTTGATCTTGTATGCGATTATTTATATATATTTATTTTAATAGAAAGGTGCAAGTAGTAATAATATTTCAAAAGGGGCAATTTAGTTATTTTACAATATTTTACAAATAAAATAAAATAAAAAAAGGTATACAAATTAAAGTTAGAGGTGTAAACATCAGCACCATTATTTAAATTTAACAGATTATTAAAGCCCTAATATTTTACAATTATTTAAATTCAGCTCAGCCCAATTTTTAATGACTCACTCTATAATATTATATACAAAACTAGCTCAAAACAATATTACTAATTTTATTTATTAATAAAATTTAATAAAATAAAAATAATTAAAAATTATAAATAAAGCCATCCCGCCCGGCCCGCAACTCTCACAATCTCTCCAGATCGGGCTCAGGTTGACACAACCAAAACTCGCGGCCCGGCCCGGACGGCCCGCTCCGTAATGGGCCGAATTACGAATCCAATTCTCCCAACCCGTGACCCGCCAAACCCAGCCCAACCCGCCGGGCCCGCCCGTTGTGCAGGTCTAGTTGAGATGGTCATGACTAACATTAATTTAGAGCTACTTTTCGAAAACAATTAAACTTGCAATTTCGGTGTTAGTTTTTGCCGATTTCGCAATGAATGTGCTCGGAAGAGTATATCGAGCCATTAAATCGTCGGTTGCGGCTGGCAGAAAAAATAGGTTTATCGTTGGTCAACTTACTATTGAAAACAGTTTGACTTGCAATTTTGGTGATATTTTACGGTGATATTTTACGAGTACGCAATGAGTAGAGTTGGAAATTTCAGCCCGACCTGATAGGTTGGCCCGACCCGCCCGACCAATGGGCCGGGCTGGGCCAAGAAATTTGTGGCCCAAAAAAAATTCGGGCCTATTTGGCCCGACCCGATGGGCTGATTGGGCAAATGGGCTAGACCCGATTTTGGCCAATTTGACTTGATCGGCCCGAACTTTTTTTATTTTTATTTTAATAATTAAAATTTTAAAATATTATTTTATTAATATATTAATTGAATGTTGATTTTAATACTAATTTAATTAATATTATAATTTATTTTTATTATTTTTTATAAATTTTATTATATTTATCAATATAATTTTTTTATACATTTATTTAAACGGGTTCTGAAAATATATTTAAATTTTACTTTGTCTCAATAAAATATACACTACTTATAAATAGTGTATATTTCTACGAGATAAATGAATTATTCAAGTTGACTTTTTTTATCAATCCAATACATATAATAAACAGTATACAAAAACTATTACTCGGTAAAGGGGAGTATCATTTGTTATTTGACAATATCATTGTTTTTGCAAAAAAAAAAAAATCAAGCTACAATTTTTTTTAACCAACACTATAAATGTTTTTATTGGCTAGTCAAAATAAAATTAAAAATGTTGGACTCTAGTTATACATAACATTCATGTACACTCTTATGATCACTGCAGAATATTATGATCACTCCCGAAAACAATCAATGGTCGATAACAAATGAGGTTGCAGTAAATTAATATTCAAAGGCAGATCCAAGCTTACAGTAAACTGAGACCTAAACTGTATATATATATATAATGAAACTAACTCACCAAAACAAGAAAATTCAAGAAACTCCTATTTCTTCTTCCCGACTTGGGTATGTATCAAAACTATATTGCTACTCTCCAGCTCATATGCCCGTTTATGTAGGAAAGCAAAGAAACGAGTTTTCAAGCATGTTCTCGTAATGGGACTCAGAACAATTGAAGCGTCATCTTCATCTTATTTTGCTTCCATTTAGGCAACTTGTTGAAAGCGCCCTTAGTCATCCCGAATTTCCCCTTGAATTCTTCCGAGGACAAGTAAGTCTGCAAGCACATCCATTTGTCACAATTTGTTAAAATGGTTTGTTTTGTACTTTAAAAAAAAAAAAGCATACCTCTCTCTTAGTCACATCAATATCCTCAGCTGGATCGGTTGATGACGTCGTGAGGCGCTCATATGGATAGATAAGAAGTCCTTCATCATCCTCAACATCATCTTCCTTCCCATCTTCTTGTATGGTCTCAGGCACGGTGGACCTCAGTTGATCTATTAAGTTCTCCCTGGACATCTCGGATCTGGGTTTGTTTGCCTCTTGGTTCGATTTGATCGAACGAGGGATAATGAATTGTCGGGCAGATGCGGGTTGTTGAAAGCCCGCGCTCAGTGCGGCTATGGCAGCTGATTTAGAAGGCGGGAGAACAGACTCTTGTGGGGCTGATTTGGCGTAAAGCTTTTTCACCAATGGAGGAGGTGTCGACAGGTTTCTTGCATTGGGACTCTCAAAAGTCGAAGCTAGAGCATTGAATGCGGGCGATCTGCCTCTGACTCGAGCTCTCTCGGGAGTAACTGTCACACTTCTTGAACGCTGAGGTTTTTCTGGTGCGGCCGACCTGCCAAATATGACAGGTCTCCTTCTCGGTTTCTACAATGTGCGAACAAGAACAAGAACAAGAAACAGATTAAACTGACGATAAGTGATAGCATTCTGGAGAAGAGGCGATATAAACTTACATCCAACACTGGAGTGCCACCGTGTTTAAGAATAGCAAGTTTTCTTTGGAAGGAGTCGCCATGCATCTGTATCCATAACAGTCGCTGAGTAATATTACAAGAGTACAAGACGGTCTCGATTCTGGAGAAAAGGAAGTACTTACTGCAGATTTTCTGGAGTCCCAAGAGAAAAAACGAGTGAAGAATGCTGGTTCATTCCCTTCCATAACAACATATATTGGAGCTTGCTTAGATAATTTCTCAAGAAGAAAATCACGATCCAGAAATTCCTGTTAACCAGATGTAAGATTCAGAAGATACTCGCGCATAATATGAAAATAAAGATTGAAATTAAATCAAATTATACCTCCCCCAAACTTAAAGCTTTCAACTTGGTCTTAGAATCAACCTGTTGCCCAACCCATACATAAATGTCTGAATGGCAATCAAGAATGAATATATCTTCAGTCATTAGGTCATCTTGGTCGTAATTGTACACTTCTGTGACCTGCATAGTGATTATACCCAAACGTCTTACAGAATAATCTTTTCATCAAAAAAAAAAGGAAAAAGAGAAGGGGAGAGAAAAGAAACAGGTTTGATCTGGTGAGGTGGTGATATTTCTGGGAAAAGTATGAAAAATACACACCTTAAGATCTCCTGAAAACCAGTTTGACATTCAGACATGATTCGCACAACGAATAATGAGAAAAACGAGTTAGTTGAATTCATATGCACAAATAAACAAATAGAAAATTAGCGACAAAATAGATGGCATACCCTTTAGAGTGCATGAGAACAGATGAGGATCGTTTTCAGCCTCTCTTGTGATTTTCTGACCTGAGTACTCAAATTTTCCACCTAACAACTCCCAAAACTGCTCGGATTCTGCACCTTCTTTTTGAAATTTAGATTGTGCGTCTGGCTGCAAACAGGAAGTGTGATAGTTAAATGACAAGGCAATAACACAACAGATATCCAGCAATAGAAAACTCGTATACTGAAATCTTAATTATGAACAAAATCCATAAGAGATATCAGACATTTATAATATCCAGTTGCCTCTCCACAAGCTCCTGTTCATCAGATGATGTAAGTTTCCCTGACCAGGTGAAGACAGTAGACCCACTTTGTAGTATGTAACAGTGGGAGGAATTTAATGATATAGCTACCTGAGTCAATTAAGAAACAAAATTAAGTGTTGAAAATTGGGTATGAAGACAGCATAAAATACCATTAGCATAAACTGAAACTTACAGGTTCAACTTGAATTGCTTGCATATTTTCGGGTCCAGTTCCCTGGCTCCGAAATAACGCAAGTCCATCAGTTGTGTATGTATCATCCGGAAGCTCCTTCTCAGCTACGTAGTTCTTATAGCCATTACTTAGACCTCCCTGTAGACATGCAAATAATAGTTATATTCGTCCGACATTAAAATAACATGTAGTACTAAAATATGAAACGATGAGAAAATCAAAATATGTTTGCATCCTTATTCCCCAGACCTTGAAAACAATGAAGCTTTGAAAAATGGCGAAGAACAGGACTGGTTCTTTTCCATCGTAAATACGAGCCTAGAAATGTCCATAAGAGATGAACCAACCATCAATATATAAGACAAGTTAGCACTAAAAAGTGAGATGAACAAAATAGTTAAGGTTCAAATGCCTGTGTGGGTAAGAACTTCATAGCTTCAACCATCTTGCTAGCTTGCGAAGTTGCTGATGACCTATCTTCCTGTATCATATAAATTCATGAGCCGCGTAATCGATAAATTCATTAAAGGTTTTTTTATTTGTATAAGTAAAGAGTGCATGGCTTCAGGAAATTGTTTGCTCACACTCACAGGTTACTAGAGTCCAAATAATGACGAAATTTTGGTAGTGAACAAATACAAAATAAAAAAAAGGAAAACCCGTAAAATTTACCTCAACACTTTGCTTTCCAAACCATGTGCCTATGAGATATTCTTCTCTATCTTCCCCAGGATAAGAATATTGAAAGATATAGCAATCTCCACTGTAAAACTTTGTCTGATCAGAATCTTCAAGAATAATTTTCTCTTGATCATTCACACGCCACACCTGGTCCAGTAAACCAACACTTCAGCATTCCCCGTGAATAAGAAAGTGCAATTATAATTCAGAGGATTAGTTCAATTATAATGCAAGTATATTCATTTTGAAAAGTGAAAACTGCCCACATAGCATCATAGTCCATAGACCTCTCGGACTACTGCAAATACCAAAAAATTAAATCCTAAAAACAACAAAACCATTTCTTGTTACTTAAAAAACTTTACAAGGCAACTTTATAAGTTAATTGTAAGTGTTTCCTAACATTAAACTTAATTCAACAAACACTTGACCTCAAACTCAAAATATAGCATATTTTCAAAGAGTAACCAAGGACAGTAATTTAACTAATTACTAGGTAAGCCTATGACTAGGTTGGATCATTTTAATACAAAACCGAAACTAAATAATTTATGTCTGATTTTCTTACAAAAAACACAACGCAAAATTTGCAGTAATAGCAATCACCTGTAAATCGCCTGAGCAATCTATGTATGGCTGAGGTTCTTCTGTTGGCGATTCTTCTTTCAAGCCCTTCACATTAATTCCTTGTCGCTTCAAAAGTGCTAGGGAGAACATAAAAAATGAAAACTTAACATAAGATTTAAAAAAAAAAACGAAAAAAAATGTATATTAACCACTGTTTGGAAAATAGCATAATCAAACACATGTTATTACTAACCTGCAACCTTCCCTCTCCCATCAGTAGACTCAGCCACATTGGCTGTTTGGGGCCAGGAATCAAAATATGATCGAAACTTCACAGTCTCAAACCCCTCAATCATACGGATTACATGAGATTTAGGTCTATCTAGGCTACGTAATAATTCCTGTAAAATGGAAAGCGCATATGTATTGAGTTTTAACTGATAAATATTTAGAAATCGAAAAATCCAGATGGGAAAACCTCAAGTAGGTAAGCTTACATCCACTGTGCTGCTTGCAGATTTTCTTTCCTCAAAATTCGTACCTTTCCCCACCCAAACAAAGACATTAATCCCACAATCAAGGATGTAACATTTATTTGTTTCTAATAACCCCCTTGTCCAAGAATCAGCCTCAACAGGTACTGCTTCTCCCTTCTCAACACTGACATTAAACGGCAGCTGTCAGGAACTCAAAAGCACAAACAATTAACCCATACTGTGAACAATTAGATGCAACCGGAAGCTATGAAGTACCAGAGAAGCTTAGAAGGAGTATCTTCAAGGCTTTTGGATTCATCCAGATTTGTTTTCCTAGGAAGTGGAGCAAAACCACCAAAGAAACCCCAAAATTCTCCAGTATCCGCATCAGCCATTAATTTCCCATCCTCTGCATCGCAAAAGAAAAAGTTTGACTGTGATGTTGGAGACATCACTAACATTTCAAATATCCGAAAGAGAGGAAACTAGTTAGCATATTCACCAATAGTAGCTATGTCACATTTTCCATCATGGTAAGTATCTTTAATGTACTGAACGACTTCCAGAGCTTTAGCCCTCTCTTGAATAGATGCTTTGGAACCATTAAATTGAAAGATTTTAGATTGTGTGTCGAGAATAAAAATGTCATCATGGCTTAGCGAGGACCGAGCAAAAGGCACCTGTCCAAACATTAAATTTAAATTCGATTATCGGATGACAAAACCATCAAAGAGTAGAATAACTGAGTAACACTAGAAACCTTGCCTCTTTCACATGAACAACGTGCTTTCCTTTACATTGATACAAGCGGGTTTGGTGCTCTTCTTCCTCTACATGTTTGAAGCCTGAGGCAACCCCGCCCTCTTGAGGTATTATACACGGCTTAAAATAAGAAAGGAACTTCTCTGACTCATGGCCTTGTACTTCACGGTATTGAACAGCACGGCTCCCGAGTGCCGCATCCAACTCAACAGTCTTGATGGCTGCAGTGCCAGCTTCATCCTACGCAGGATAATATTTAGGTGATACGTCATAATTTATTTCTCTAAGAGAAGATAAAAAAAAAAACTTACCTGGCTGGTATCTTTTCCAAGCCAATAATGAATATCATGATGGATGGCACCACTCTTCAGGGAAGTGGTCTGCAGAAAGAAGTTTAAGCTTATACTGAAATAAATTTTCTTCAACAAACGGTACGACTCGTTAACATACTCCATCTTGGCTGATATAGCTACTAAAACATCTAATTCGAATTTGCATGAAATTTCTCAAGATGCGTTTTTACAATCTGAAATTGGGTCGCATGTGCTCTACAACCTAATCAGTAGAGGTGCCAAAATATTTGTATACAAGAGTAAAAAAAATCACCTTTAGAATGATATAAGAATCTCCAGCGAAGAATTTTCCATGCGACTGGTTTGGGACTGGAACAGGTTGAAAACTCTCAATACGCCATATCTCAATTCCACTATAGTTAGTTAAGGAGACAAAGATGAAATATACTATGGTTATAACAGCTGAAAAATACCTCCAGAAAACATACATTACAATTCCAATTTAATTTACAGAAACTACGAAGATGATAACAACGAACAAACCATCAAACTGCAATAATGATTAAAAAAAAACCAAGCACAATGATTTACATATCAGGATACGCCTTCTGACCCACTCCTTGGAAAGCCGGATCCAAATCTCTCAACGAACCAGCCATAGTGTTTTCCCGGGCCCTCGAAAACTATTCACTTCCTAAGTTAATTCACCTCGAATAGTAACGGGAACACTCCAACAATCATTAACCGAGTTGCTTGCGGTCGTCGACGCACTCCTCTTACTCAAACTGAAAAATAAAATAATCAAATAAAAATGAATCATCTCCAATCTCCATCATCCTGAAACTCTGCAATCTCTTTTTTACACAAATTTGCCAAACAGGGCATAGTCATTCTAACAAACACATAACGAGCAACCCGATCACCACGCATCAAAATCTACAGGCACAAAAACAAGAAAAAAAATACCTTTACATTCGCCGGAGGGACCCACTTGAAAATGAAGCAGATATAGATCCAATCTAATCACTCCCAAACCTTAATTACCCACTAATTAAAACTGCAAAAAAAATCGAAAAATGAAATGATTTTGACGAACGTAATAATGGTGGGCAGCTAAAGAAAAACGACGATCGATCTTAACAGAGTATTAACGGAAATGATCAGTAAAGAGTCATTATTAAACAGCACCGTTAATGGAAAAAGAGAAAAGGTAATTAATCGATCGAGTCACCTTTTAGAGTGGTATCTCACTCTCTCTCCTCCCCGTACGGTGAAAAAAAATAACGGAGGGGTGAGAGTGTAGTTTTTTACAGTTAACGGCGTTTTCGCGGTGGAGAATTGTCGCGATTTTCCGGGGTGGAAGAGGAACAGAGAACGGGGAATGACCACGATTCATGCATGACCATGAAACGGTGAGGAATAGCTACAGGTGCTGTTGCTGCGTGGGCCAATCGGGTGGGGACACGTGGAGGAACCGAGAACGAATTTTGACTTCGATCGCGGGTCCGTGTTGAAAGTCAAAGGAGCGATTTTCCTTTTTTTGGTGTTTTGAATTTCTGTAATCGTATGTTTGATTAAGATTATTACGGAGATTTAAATGAGGATTATTATAATATTTTTATTTTTCTAGACTTTCTTGAAAATTAGTGATCATTTTTTCAACTCATTTCATAATGCAATTATTTGAATTTTAAATTACTTCTCAAAGTAATATTTACATTTTTTTTATATATTAAAAAAATTATGAATATTATTATGAGAGTAAGTGAGTACTGTACTTGTTTATTATGTAATTTATAAATTAAACAAATACATTGCAAATGAGTCCATTACATAAAATTATATGTTTGGTTGAATCGATTCCTTTACGATCTCAAAAGTGTTTGTAAAGAGCTTCTTTTATATTTTTGTTTACAAATAAGTTGACACACACTTTTGAGACTTAGAGAGTACCAATTTTTATTTAATGGGCTGGGTCTAAAAATAATCAAAGCCCGAAAATTCTGTAAGCCCATTATCCTTAGGCATAATTTATTATTGTTTCAGCCCAAGCTCATCATCAAATACGACAAAATTAGCCCAATTAGAGTCTCAGCCACGACAACCGTTTACTCAGCCATATCTCCGTCCACTTTTTCGCAGGGATAGAGAGAGTCCACGGAGCTACCGGAGGTTGAACGGAATGTCGATGCTACCCGACGAGCTATGGAGCAGAATAATGGAAATCGGAATCGATACCAAGACCCTGGATTATAAGACCGTCTGTTGCCTCTCCATCACCTGCCGCCGCTTCCGCCAGCTCGCCGACGACGATACTATGTGGTCGCCTCTTTATCTTTCCGATTTCCCTTCTTCCGGAGACGATTCGAATTCGCATGAAACCTTGTCCTCAACTGCTGACGGCAAGTTTAAGAGCCTGTACAAAATCAGGTTTTTTTTCTTCCCCTTTTGTTTCCCTATCAATTTTAGGGATTTGAAAATCAAAATATAATCTTGGAAATAGTTTGTTAGGATTCTATAGTTATGGGATCATGGTTCAGAAGGGATCTCGTGTGCCCTTTTTTGACCCTTTCCTGGTAAAATTGTTGGAAGGGTTTATCATTCTTTTTCCTATTGTTTTGGCTAAACCTCTAGTTACGAGAAGGACAGGGAACAGAAGCGCCTAGCGCATAGGCGAGCTGTTCTGAGAATCGAGAGTCAAATATCTGTGCATTCGAGAAAAATCGAGGAGGCGGAGTTTAATGTCTCAGAGGAGAAAAAGAAAATGAACAAGGCAATTGGCGAGTTGTTGAATCTGCGTAGAGCCAGGTACAGATAGTTGTCGTTTTTTTTTACTGATGCATATATTTTTCTTTCGGTTTTTTCCTGTTAGTTTTACGTATGAGGCTTTAGCATGAGTCAATTATACGTATGAGGCTTCAGTTTCGAATGCTATGTCATAATACTCGCATCTAATTTGCTTTAGCACTTTGATTTGGGGTGATTTTTAATATCCTAGTTACGTTGCTTTCAGGCAAGCTTCCGTTGCATTGAATGTTTGGCAGCCAGAAATTATCCGGGATAGGCAAAGACAGATGGTTCAGCAAAGCAACGTGCCTGTTGAATTTCAAATCAATTCTCTTGAGATGGAGATTAACCTTTGCAAGCAACAAATCGCAGGGTTTAATAGGACCCTTGTAAGACTAAATATAATTTCATGTTAATGTTCTGCAGAATATTTATATTAATAATAATATTTTTTTTGTTCCGTTTCAGCATCGACAAAGTATACTGCTCCATGCAGCTAAGTATAAACTGGCATCTGTGAAATACCATCCATTCCAAGAATCTAGCAGCACTAGCTTTCCGCTGAACGAGTCCAGAGTCAGAAATAAACGGTTGAAACATACCTCAACCGTAAATTTCTAAGTTATTTTACTCCTAATTCCTATAGTAATTATACTATTTTTACCATTTCTCTTCATCCATATTGGTTTAAACTTTAAACTTTGAACTCGCTCAAATGTACTATCCAGTATCCAGACCTTATTTACTACTGGTATCGTAGATTTTGTATATCATCATATTTGTTTCCCGACTCATCATCACGTATCTTGTGTTTCATGATTTGTTCTGCTTTTTTTTCATCTTTTAATATCTTGCTTTCGGGTCGGTTCAGTTTGACCTGAACAGTAATAAATTGTCTAAACACACAAGTTTTACCTGTTAGTTATTTTGACTAATTAAGTGTATTCTTGGTTAATTGGCTCATTAAGTATTGTGTTGACTTGCCTTTGCTTATATTAGGTATATTATAGGTATATATATATATATGAAACTTTTTAGGATCTTTACACACATTCACAACAGCATGCTCTCTCTTTCATTTTTCTTACAATCCCTTATTCATATATGCATTTGGAACATGGCTCTGACCCAAAACCCTCTTTCTCATACCTTAGTTACAAGACTAACTCATTTTCATTCCATCTACTCTCCGTATTTTGATCCCAGCACAAGCACAAAGGAACTCGCTGATATCGACGTACACAGCTCAGTATCCCGGGCACTGTACTTGACTGCCAATAAAAGCACCTTGTTGCATTTGACAGACATCGAGACCCAGCTCACCCCGAGGCATCGAAACGGTTTTCTCGCCCGTTTAAGAGTCGGGTCCCGGGAAGTCGAGCAGCTCGTCTACATGGACACCGGGAGCAGCTTGCTCTGGATCAACTGCGAGCCGTGCGGTTACAACGTGCCGGGCCCCATATTCCATCCCAAGGAGTCCCTTAGTTACGAGATAGAAGATTGCCTCGACTCTGACCTTTGTTCTTCTCCAGGTGCTGTTCGAATAGAAAAGTGTGACGATGCTTGCTCGTATGACGTGGCATATGGAGGCGGCGGTTATAGCCGAGGGCATCTCGCTAGGGAAAATTTTAAATTCGGAAAGAATTTTGAAGCTCTGGAAAACATAGTCTTCGGGTGTGCTCGAAGCACGAACTTAAACGTGAACGGAGTTCTCGGGCTAGGTAAGAACCGCCTCTCCCTAATCTCTCAGACCCAGTCCTGGAAATTCTCGTATTGTATCGGGAACATAAGCGATAAATCGTACTCTTACAACACATTAGTTATCGGGGACAAATCGGACCTTTTGGGCTCTCAGACTCCACTGACTATCGAAGACAGGTATTACATAACATTGGAAGGCATCATGATTGGAGACAAGTCGATCGATTACAGTGGAAGGATGATGGTGGACACTGTGTCGACTCTCAGCTTTTTGCCTCGAGTGGTGCTGAGTAAGCTCGAGTCAGAAGTTATCAACGTGATCGGTTTCGTGCTCGATCGGAACTACTCGATCGTGTACGGTGACTACACGAGGCTGTGCTATAACGGGGCTGTGTACAGGGATTTAACGAGTTTTCCAACCGTGCAGCTCGAGTTCAAGGGCGAGGCGAGCATGGAGTTGACCGCCGAGAATATGTTTCAGCAGATTTACGAGGAGAATTTTTGTTTGGCGATTTTGCCCTCGGAGATTCTGGGAACTACAGTTAGTATTCTGGGTAACTTGATGCAACAATATTTTTACGTGTCGTACGATCTTAGAGGGATGAAGCTTGCATTCCAGAGGATGGAATGTAGTTTGGTTGATGATTATATTCGTGATGAGTTATATTAAGTTCATATTTATGATAAAAATCCCCTTTTTTTTCTTGGTTTATAAACGGTACAGTTTTTCAATATTTCAAAATTGATGGGTGAGTTTGTAATTTCTAGAAATAAAGAGTCAACAAAGTAATATCAGAATACAAGCCCTTGATGTAGACGTATTGATTGAGCAAATACGACCCAACTCGCATATGGACGAGAAAGCCGTTTTGTTTTCCCGGAGTGAGTTGAAGGTCGATGTCTGTCAACTCCTCGATTGAAGATGCTGCTCGTTGGATCGTGGAATGGAGAGTTTTTGGATTGTTGATGAATTAGTTTGGTGATTAAGATTTGAGGAACAATAATACAAATATTAATGATCATGGAGATCAACAAAAACAAGATATATTGTTCAAGGCATGGTGATATTCATAATATGGGAAGTGAATTAAAACCGAGTTGTACAGACATGCTTATATCTAAAAATAAGCTACACCATGTTCATTGACTAATGAAACTTCATAAAAGACATGCGATTAATATAGTCAAAAATAACTTTTTAGGGATCATTTTTGTAATAAAATATTTCAAGCATGGTATATTATGCTGCGTTTTCCACTACTACGACACCTTTAGCAACGAAAGCTTTACATCTATTTTTTAATATTCTAAACATTAAAATAATTAAATTCGAAAATTCGAATAAAGATCATAGCTTTGAGTGTTTAATATATTTTATTAAATGTTTGAAGGTAAAACGCAATTTTTACGAAAGCTTTGGAATTTATAGCTTTTTACCTTAATTTTTTTCCTTAGGTTTGAAGGAGTAAATTTTTTCAATATTTCAAAATTGACGGGGGAGTTTGTAATTTCGTAAAATAATGAGTCTAATTAGGTAGAGCTGTGCCGATTTAGAGCTTTGAGATTATTGTGATTTTGGGCCGACTTTGAAAAAAATTAACAGGCTCTAAATCGGCATGCTCGAGCTCGGCTCGACTTGAGTCGATATATATACGTACGCATATTAAAGGTATATTAAAAATACAGATACTCCCGATTTGCAGCCCCAAGTCTAACAAAGTAAAAATCACAAAAATTGCAATAAGAACAGGAAAACAAACAAACAAACAACCTTTATTAATTGCACTCAAAATGCAAGCAAGCCCTTGAAATGAAGAAGTAATTAAGATACAGATATATGATTCATGCAACACGCTTATTACATACATTCATAATGTGAGTGATATGATGCATCGTTATCATTGATTTTGCTTAGAGTTCATCGTGCTCGTAGTACTCGTCGACAGCTTTACAATCCATCCTCTTGAACGAAAGCATCTTCTTCTGAAGATCATACGCCACATAAAAGTGTTGTTGCATCAAAATACCAAGAATGCTAATCGTAGTGGTTCCCAAAAGGTCCGACGGTAAGATCGCTAAACAAAAAGTCTGCTCGTCGATTTGCTGGAATATGTTATCGACAGTCAGTTCCATGATCGCGTTTCCCTGAAACTGAAATTTCACAGTTGGGAACCTTTTTAAATCTCGAGTCAAGACCCCGTTATAGCAGAGCCTCGTGTAAACCCAATCTTTGACGGTGTTGTTTGGACGAAGAGGAAGACGTAGCTCTTTTTCAATCAGTTGGGAGACTGCTTCCTCCAACAGAGTCAACACAGCCATGGGAATAAAAGTGAGAGTCGAACCAGAGTCGACGATCATCCCACCGGTGTAATCAACGCTATTTCTTTTGAACTTTTTCGGGTCAATGGTCAACGAGGTCTTACCGACGGAAATGCCTTGGAGGTTTATGTAGTACTTGCCTTCGACGATCAACGGGGTCTGAGAACCCCAGAGCTCGACTTTGTTCCCTATAACTAACTCGTTGTACTCGTAAGATCTATCGTTTATGTTTCCTATACAATACGAGAACTTGCTAGCGTTGTACTGCGAGAGAAGGGAAATTCCGAGATTACCTAACCCTAGAATTCCGTTCATGAACAAGCTCGTGCTTCTCGCGCAGCCGAAGACGATGTTCTCTAGGGTTTCGTTTCCGAATTTAAAGGTTTCTCTGCCGAGAAACCCTTTGCTGGAACCTCGACTACCGTACACCACCTCGAACTTGCAGCCATCCACATCGGAAAAGTAATCGTTGCAATCGATTTTAACAGCCCCCGTAGCACTACAAATATCACCGTATTCGCAGTCTTCTGGCTGGTAAGTAGCGGAAAATTTGGGGTCGAATATAGGCCCGGGGACGTTGAAACCGCACGGCTCGCAATTGATCCAGAGCAAGTTGCTCCCTGTGTCCATGTAGACGTACTGATTTTCCAAGTACGACCCGACTCGTAAGTGGACGAGAAAACCATTCAGTTTTCCAGGAGTGAGTTGAGCGTCGATGTCTGTCAATTCTAGGGAAGCGCTGGTATTGGAAATCAAAGAAAGTGAACGGGATATTGAGGTTGTTAAGTCGAAATCAGCATGATCCTTGATGCTTCTCGTCGGATTGTAGAATGGGGAGTTTGTGGATTGATGAAGAATTAGTTTGGTGATTAAGATTTGAGGAACATCTTGAGCTGAAGTTATGCAAAGATCGATCATCAAGATCAACAATAGTAAGGTATACGGCGACGACGGAGAGATTGTGTTCGGAGGCATGATCGGATGATTAATACTAGCAGTAATATATAATTAAGGTTGTGATATTGGAAGTGCGTTTTGGAGACAATATATAGTAATCAAAATTAATTTATTTGAATTAAAACTATTTATGCATGACATATCATGCATGCCGTAAGACCGGTAAATAATTTTAATTATATTGTGTTGACATGTTAAGTCAAATTGAAATTGTTGAAACGAAAGGGTCGCTTGCTTGTTTGTTTGGGTGGAACTAATAAAGTGGAAAAAGCTTGAGCATGCGTTGATTTTGTGTGATTTTAATAGTCACACTTACTTTACAAATAACAAAGAAGGTGTAACTATAATTATGGGACATATGTAGTATGAATTTTTTACTTATTTTTTAAAATAAGGTAAAAAATCATTTAATCCTTGAAGCTTTCGTAAATATTACACTTAAATCTCAAAGTTTTGATAAAATACATTAAATACATGCATTAAACTTTATTTACTTGTGATTTTTCTAAACATTAAAAAAAATTACGGTAGTAAAATGCAACTTTTATCAAATGTTTAAGTGTTTAATACATTTTATCAAAGTTTTGAGGGTCAAGTACAACTTTTAAGAAAGATTTGGTGGTTAAATGTTTTTTACCCTATTTTATAATTCAATTTTTTTTTACCATATACACTAAAACCTCTATACTAAGTACACAATTGAGTACAATTTGGTGAAAGAATTTTAGAGTATCAAATATTAGATATAGTACAATTTTATTTTTGTAAATCCAATCACTATACACATTTTTATTTTATTTATAAACATATATATTAAAATAAATAATAAGAATAATAATAACATGTCAAAATGGGCCTACATCACAAATTTTTATTTTATTAATATTAAATTTTTTGACTATATATTATTTTATTGATTTTAATAAATATTTTAAGTTCTTTTAAACATGTTATTCATTTTTAAAATATTTATTAATAATAATTTTATTATATATTAATTATTTATTCTTTATAAATACTTATGATGAGACTAAAAAAATGTATGACTTATGACAATGTGGAGTTTATTCCAATTTATAACTATCCCAAGTTGAAACTTAATTTTTTTTTTTTTTTACTATAAGAAGTTTATTCATATAGTGAATGTGGAGTTTATTTCAATTTATAACTAGTCTCAACTCAAGTCGGAACATAAATTTTTTAAGTCCTACTATATAGAGTTTATTCCTATATAAGTCCTACTGTATAAAGTTTATTCTTATATAAAATACTACTATTTTATCAAAGCTTTGAGAGTGAATACAACTTTTACGAAAGATTTGGTGATTAAATATTTTTTACCTTATTTTATAATTTAATTTTTTTTTTTACCAAAAAAATTTATTAATCGAGAGAGATTATTAACCTGTATTAATTTATGAAAGTTTTAATGTAAATAAAATTCTGTACAAATAATAACAAAATGTGAGATTACAAAATGAAATGAATATTGTTTGTTGCTTTTTAAACGAGTTAGAAACATGACATACAAAATTGAGTTTTATAAATTCCACGTCTTTATTGGTATTTTAGTGAATAGAAATGCTGAGTTGATAATAATAATAATAATAATAATAATAATAATAATAATAATAATAATAATAATACCGACTCAAGACTCGAAATCTGCACGCAAAAATCCTGATCACACGAAGCTACCAGAGAATAATAATGTACCAGTGAGGAATTATCTGTAAATTGATGCACCCTTTTAAAATCTCTCCCCGAACCTGAAGAAGATAGAACCAGTTCCAGAGTTGTGATCGACAGCATACTCAGCTCGCACTAATCCTAACTTCATCCCGACACCATATGAAGATCCCTGGCCCATCCTCCTGTACACCTCTGTCGGGTTTCCTTTAACATCCTTTGAACTCCCCAGATCATTTCCGTGCTCTGCAAACACATATGCATGGGTACTTTTCACTGGTATCCTTAGCTCAGCCGCCACCTATACACACAAAATATATATCAGTCGTATCAGAGTTCACCACCAATACAATACTACCTTAACCTGATGCTAATATTTAACTATAAATACATTTTTTACATATCTAATAAAAAAATCGGTTTAACCTAACGCATACCTCGAGAATATTTCTGGCAGCTCCCAACTCTCCCATGTTATAACCTCGGACAGAATAAGGTCCCCCTAGAGTGAATGCATCATAACTGGGAAGATCTCCTACACAGCCACCATAATGACCATGGAGGACTAGAACGGGAGGTGGTGACTTTCCAGCACCTTCCTCTACTTTCTTCAATGCTAGAAATCGAGTCAAGGTTAACTGATGGCGATTAAACAATGGAAACTTGCTTCCAATTCCAAGGCCTTGGTCAAGCTACATTAATAAAACAAAGTTAAGCAAATAAATAAACTAGTGGGTGTAACGTCAATCCCCTTACTCATGAGATAGCATCAAACCCATGGTAAAGTGTCAAGAATGTAGAAGAGTCTAAGATAGAATTTTACAGGGTTAAATCAAAGTAAAAATATCAAGAACAAGAAAAAACAGATCAGATTCAGCCCCCTATAATCCCCATTTTAGAGATGGTATGAAAGTTGACATAAATGATAAATATGGTCGATTTGACTGGTAGGTTCAAGTGGATGATGACATGTCAGCTTCACTGAATTGACAAACAAAGTACTAGGTAGCACAGTCTCAGATGAATAGTTAAGCTCATAAACAGCATGCATATGATTATGGAATAACCAAACCACGATTCTACCTCTTCACAGTTTATGTTCAAACATAAGACAAAATGCAAGAGCTTAACAAAGTTCAACCTCAAAATCAAACAGAAAATTTGTGGAAGTGCTAGAAAAACGTCTGTTTCTCACCTGAAACACATTTCTCTCACCAACTATTGCCCCATTTACAAATTTGGTGTTGTCACGAGTGATATTTGCCTGCAGAAATGCCATACGGTCAACTCCAGTGCCACTAAGGGTTGTAGGAGGTCCATCCGCACTCACTCCACCATTTGGCAACACCCTTTGACCATTTGCAGAGATGTGACTGCTTTCGTCACGTGTTGTTATCTCTTCCATCACAAGACCATAGGTAAATTTGCTTTGAGATGTGAAACTCTGGAAGAAAAGAGAAAACATCACTTAATTTCTCCCTTTCCTCCACCACTTACCCACAAAATAATAATAGTTCCTAACTAAGACATATGTTCGAGTTTAATCTTCCACTTTATCATAATCGGTCTAACTAGCGATTCACAGCCCATCGTATCTTTAGCCTGTTTTGGCTCCAACTACCAGGTTTGATCAAACATAACAGAAAAACATAACGAGATCAATAAGAAAAAAAAAAAAGCAGACCTCTGTGATATTGGCTTTAACTCCAGCTCTGTCAACCCATATAGGGGGGACTTCTTCTATTCCAGGTCCCCCAGTGAAGACTGGACTCAGCTTTCTACTATTGAAGCAGCTAGCACGGAAGGCACGGTTGCGAGGATTGTACACTCCATCTACATATGGATGGACATACTCAAGCTTGAAAGCAAGATCATCCTATATAGGGTTTGTGGACACATGTCAATGATGTACAAGGCAATGGCACTTCTTCTGAAAAAAGAAGCTTAAAAAATCAAATCACCTCAGGATTGATGAAGTTGCTAGTGGTCACTGAACCAAGAAGTGACCTATTCAAACCATAAATATTACGATGCTCGAAAGAAACCGTTCCCCCTGGTTGGACAGAAGCCTGAGTAGCATTTTGATGAGAAAAAAAATAAAACTTAGCAATTGATTAAAAAAACTTCAATAAAATCAAGAATGATGTTTGTTGGCATGTTTATTCACCAGTGTAGGACGGCCACCACGGCCTGGTACAATACTCCACTCAGAACTAACTTCAGCAGACTTCTGTTCCAGTTCTTTCAGCTTGACTTCAACAACTATTCCCCCCTCATTCTTCTCATCTGGACGGGGATTTACCTCGATGTTGGAGAAGAGGGCTAAAGAATTTATATTTCTCAGTGCTTGCTTCCCAGCCTCAATATTAAAAACTTGTCCTTGACGAAGCTGTAACCGATAAAAAAATACCCTTAAACAACCACTTAACAAAACAACTCACATACATGAACACCACAAACAACACATTGCAGTTATAACATAATTTTAATCATCACTGAAACAAACATTGCAGTTATAACATAATTGAATACATATAAAAAGATCCAATCAACCTAACCTGATTTGGTAATTCTCTCCTTATCACAGGGAACTGAGTATTCCCCTCACAAACATTCCCAAGCTTATCATGGAACTGAACCAGTAGCTGCGTAATATCGCCCTCCACCACTTCACAAACCACCTCTCTCGTATTCAAATTCCCAAAATTCACAACTTGTGCACATGCATATCCGTTCTCGTGATACCACTGCTGAACCCTATCCCTAATTTTCTGCAACAACCTCGCACTCACCTTGCCATGATCCCTCAGCATCTGCAATATCTCCCCACGCACGGAGTCCGGCAGCAAACACGGCCTTGACCTCTCAATCCTCCTCCTGTAATCCTTCTCCTGACTCCTGTAAAAATCCAGTTTCTCCTTCTCCGTCATATCAGCATCCATTTCGATAGGCTTGGACTGCGGCAATAGCCCCACGTTAATGCACCTGAACCTATCGGCAGATTGCCAAGTTGACTCTAGAAACGGGATGGTTATCTTGATGGTGCCATCCGGATTCGTTTTCGTCTCCAGGTCAACTTTCTCGAACATCCCACACGTTGCTAGGGTTTCCAGCTCCTTCTGGAGCTGCGCCTTGGTGTATGTACCCCCAGGCCGGAGAGAAACCATCTCGAAGAAAGAGTCCTCGGTGCCGACCGTCGAGCCCCGCCTGCGATCGAAGAAGATAATATCGGAGACTTTGTACTTTTTGAACCCACTGAGTTTGTTCAGCTGGACGACGATGTTAGCAGGCAATCCGTGTGAATCCCATTCTTGTTGGGGATCATCGTCCTTAGCAACAGCCGCGGGGGAGAAAAATCGCCAGAAGCCCCCACCTTCTCCTCCACCATTTCCGCCTCCGCCTCCACCGCCTCCTTCTCCTCCTCCTCCTCCACCGCCGCCGCCGGAGTTGAGGACAGAGTTTCCGAAGGAAACAGCAGGTCCGGCGATGTGGAATAGAATGCAGGAGGCGGCCGAGAAAGCGATAGATTTGGGGGAAACCACGGAGTTGAGAAATTGGAGTGATTTCGTGGGTTTAGGGTTTGGGGAGGATGAGGAGGAGAGAGCGGCGGACAGAGATGGGAGATTACATTGGACAGTGTTGTTAGTGGTGGAAATGACGGCGTTCGCGGTGGTACTACGGCGGCGTGTGGAAGTGAGTGGGAGAAGAGGCAGGGCGGCGAACGACGACATTGTGGGAAGGGTTTAAGATAAGAGAGTGAGTTCCTTTTAGTGTTTAACAATATATAGGGAGAGAGAGATCTAATTTTCAGTGTGATTTCCATTTCTTTTTCTTTTTCGTTATTTTGAATGTAAAATGAATTTCTCAATATTTTTTTCATTAAATAAACACTATTAATAAATACAACTAATAATCATAGATAAAAAAAAAAAATTACAAATACAAAATTTCAAATGCAAGAACCTCAGCAACTTAAACTAGAGAGAAAACATCATTATCGTCCTTCACAGCTTGATCAATTGAAAATAATACAACACGAAAATCGAAGGAACTGATTAATACACAAAGAATAAGCACAGATGTCACACGAGCGGAATCATTTACACTGACGAGGAGTTGATGTACAAGATGAGCTGGGGAAGGTTTTCCAGAGCCAATGTGAAAACTGCACCTAATACAAATAACAGAAGAAAAGCGAACAATATCTTCCCTACGTACACAAGGCTGAGAGGTGTTTGCATTCCTCTCGTTAAAGGCGAATCATCCGTTCCCTGCAAAAATCACCATTTAAACGATTAAACCGATAGGCAATCACATTCAGGAAAGACTAAATTACCGATATTTGGGACAATTACACAACTTAATTTTCTTCCTTTCAAGTGATGTACCCTAGAAACAAAGAGTTCATGGAAACGGAATACGGGACTGTGAGGCGATGTAAACAATTACCGGACTTCATCTTGCTATTGTATAACTGAGTCGAATATTTAAATTATTGGCTCTGGCTTATTCACTGGTTTCTTTTCAACACATGAACAAACGTGAAATATTGTGTATCCGAGAACTACAATATGACCATGTATAACTACAACAATACAGATTAAATCGAAATTCCCGCACACACCTAGTAGCCTACAAAATTCAAGAAAGTTTAGTATTGTATCCACGTTAAGATTATTCTGAACTATACGTATCAGGTTGCATGTTTACAAAACTATCATATGCCATGTAATTTTCTATTTTCGTATTTTGCTGTTGTATACATGATAGTATGATACCACATATCGAGGAAAGCATTAGTCATCACTCCACATTAAACGGCACCACTATAACCATTCCGAGTAAAACTCAAAATCAAGCAACTTTTTGTAATAGTACTCTTAACATATTCCTTAGATAAGATCATACCATGGTAGAAATTTTCCGCACTCTTGTTGTGCCGATGTGAACTCCACCCTTATCACCTACGACAAGAAAATATAAACCATAAGCTAATTTCATAACAATAATACTCACTGCATTATTTACGAGCAAATAAAATGCCGGAACAGATCAATTCCATCCAAAGTTCTTTACAAGCTCACATAGTGTGCTCAAACAAATTTACTTTCAGAATAAGTGAAATTAAAAGGATTTCTAAAGCACCCCTTTCCCTTGATTTCTTTCCCTTTCTTTTAGATTGACAACCGTGGTTTTCCCCCAAGTGTTAGCAAACACTCTTGTAATTCAGACAAATCGAAATACGCAATTTCCAAAATTTATAAAACATCACAGATAGAAAAATGTGGTTCACCATTTGATTCAGGGACAGTTTGAAGCTTCCAACCGGATCCGTAATCGACCAGCAAAGAGTTGTGGCCAAAGCTGACAGGTTCTTCTTCTTCTTCGACTCCTCCTTGTTTAATCGCCTCGATGTGGGATGCCATTAAAACATTCCTACCACCACCACCACTATCACTAATCAACTTCTTGTTTATCAAATTAACAGCAAAACCAGCCTCAGTTCCGACTGAGAAACGCCTAATTTTGCCGGAGCTCTTGCACAACACCTCCAGAAACTATATGCTCGGAAAATGGAAAACCGCGAATTTTAAACCCGATTTAGCAGTAATATTCCCCTAGCTAATAACCCGCGAACAGAAATAATTCACGGTATAAATCAACGAGAAAAACAGAGACATCGCGAGGTAAACTTACGGGTTGAGGTCGGTTGACTTCGGAATCCTCTGCTTCAGCCATGAGGAAGACGAATAGAAGGTTTTGGAATTCTAATTTGAGTCCAAATTATTTACTCAAACACAGGGATTTACATTCTAATCTATACTTGGACAGTTGGGCCTACAGTGCTCAGTTGTATTTGGGCCGGCCCAAAAGTGTACTTGAAATGTGGGCTTCCTTTTCACTGTTACCATTCATTCACCAACCGCCATTAACTGCCATAACTTGCAGGTACAGTCAAAAGTAGATTACTAGGAACAAATCTCAAGTTCTAGCGTTGGGGGGCCTCTTTCATTTTTTTCATTTTTTAAATTCAAAAAAAGAAAATAATGACCATCAATTATGTAACATAATAATTAAGTCAGCAAAAATTAACACCACATGCAAAAAAGTTTCATCTCATAGGTCAACAAAAAATTAAACACCAAATATGTGGTGTTTGAGATCATCAACAAGAACAACCAAGATTCAACATTAGCAATCTTACATACTTACATAGTACTATATAGTCAATTTTCGACTCAATAGTATAGTCGATTAGTCGAACGGACCTACTCAATTCATCGCGACTTAATAGGCTTAAAAGATCGAGCGGCCCCGCGCCAATTACACGTATTAAAAAAATTAAAAAAAAAAATGGTACACCAATTATACCAGCTATAGATGAATAGTAGCAAGACTATATGTTTTTGTTTTGACCTCTTCCTCCAATCATATATAACACCCCCTTTTTTCACTTTTCATAACTTGTGATCATCACTTAGACTAGAAAACATGGGAAGGCCTCCTTGTTGTGATAAGGTTGGGATCAAGAAAGGCCCGTGGACGCCGGAAGAAGACATCATCCTCGTCTCGTATATTCAAGAACACGGCCCCGGTAATTGGAGGGCCGTCCCCACAAACACCGGTCGGTAAATATTTATAATTTCTATATCTCAATCGATTTCTCGATAAAATTATAACTTTTTGTTGCATATATAGGGTTGATGAGGTGCAGCAAGAGCTGCAGGCTTAGATGGACTAACTACCTGAGGCCAGGAATCAAGAGGGGCAACTTCACCCCCCATGAAGAAGGGATGATCATCCATCTCCAAGCTTTACTAGGCAACAAGTAATATATATATATATATATAACTCAATCATCGCCTCGATTATAGTTTTTATATAAACGCGCGTTCTGTTTTTTCGACAGGTGGGCTGCTATAGCAACGTACCTTCCGCAAAGAACGGACAACGACATCAAGAACTACTGGAACACGCACTTGAAGAAGAAGCTCAAGAAGCTCCACCACCACCAGTCGACAGGTGGCTTCGACCAGCCTATGCTGATGTCAGCATCGTCGGCCGATCACTCCAACAACAACTACCACCAGTTCATGTCGTCGAGTGTCGAGAATCCTTCGGTTTACGCCTCGAGTGCCGAGAACATATCGAGGCTTCTAGAAGGGTGGATGAGGTCATCGGTGTCGCCGTCGTCCCCTCCTCTGGCTGCCAATAACGTTGCCGGATCTTCGAACCAGCCGATGATGGTCAATGAGAATCGCGAAGATTCTCTATATGGGTTCGAAGGGTCTCGTCTCGAGAGCGATTCGATTGGTCGAGAAAATAAGGAGATTGATCACAATCCTCCATTGTCATTTCTGGAGAAGTGGTTGCTGGATGAGAGTGCAGGGCAAGTGATCATGGAAGAACTACCATCCATGTTCTAGGGAGATTGGGAGGCTTAAAAGTCAACAAGAAAAAATTGAAGTATGTTTTTTGTTAATTAAGTTTGAGTTGACTAAAAAAAGTTTGAGTTGACTATGGATTGATCAAGATCTAATCTTCTCCTAGGGTTCCAATAAAGTTGGATCTCTCAAGTTCTTTTTTTATTTCACTCACTTTTTTCACCTTGGTTTTACCTTCTTTTAACATTTGTAACTTGATTATAAATTGTTCCTAAATCAATGCATAAAGTATTTTGCTATTTTCATTTTTCGTGTTCAGTTTGTTGATAATAATTCAGCGTGTGATCATTGGTACGAGACGAACTAACACCATAAAAAACGGATTTGGGGTCGATTTTTCGTGTGCGCTTACTATAACTAGTCCTCCATACAATAAGCTTTGTTTACAAATGTTGTAGTCATATTTATTAGGCCTACGGTGGAGATGGCGACTCGGAGCAAAGAACATTAAATAAACGGAAAGCAAAAACATTAAATCCGTGGCCGAAGAAAAGGGAAAGAAATTACGTTTACATTACATATCAAATTCTTGGAAAAATCAAATTAAATTAAATTTTGTGACCCACCACAATTCAATTGAACCATTTCATTAGCCAAGTATGAGGTAATTGCACTCAATTTTATTTCTAATTCTCTAAATTAAATACGTATTCGCAACGACGTTTAAAATACAAAATTTGATTGTTTTTTACATTTAGTTCGCCTGATAACCGACAGGGGGTGACCGCCGGCCAATGTCGATGGCCAGCCTCTGCATGCATGTATATATATAGATATAGGGTATATTGCTACTTAATTATTTTCTTTAATTTTTCTTGACCAAAGTAATGCAAAAAGAAACGAGATCGATGGATCGACCGATCGACCGATCGACATGTGGTTGTTCGTATGGAAGGAAACTAAAAAGACAGCTTTTGAGGACAGCAGGGTATCACGAAAGTCTTGAGGATATATGATCATGAACAACATGTAAGCAAAGAAACGCAGATGTGGAGGGGAAACATGTGATCGAGCTTTCGCCTTTCGGCGTAATTATTCGAAAACCTTTTTGCATCGTTTTGAAATCAATTCAGAGTCCATGAAGAAAAGTGCTCTCAATCACTTGCTCATCTACTACTTCTCTTACCTGATCCTTTTCGCTGCACTGATTAGTTTATTAACGATATTTCATCCTAAAACTAATTGATAATAGTATGATTAATGCTCGTTTTTATACCGGGATTAAATAAATCAAAATTAATTAATTGAATAAATAAAAATTAATTGATTGATTGATTTCGTTATAATATGATAATATATATCTATATATTTTTTCATGCATTGTTTTCAAAGCTATATACCTATCAATTGTCATGGGTCGGCAATGCATGTGAATACAACCCCACCCCCGCGGTTATGACTATCGTGAATAGCAAAAATCTTTATAGCAACAAAAATGAAAAAAATTAAAAGTAACAATAAATTGACAATTATATATAGGGAGGACCACTTCAATTCATGTAAAATATATTCAAGAAAAAATCGATGAAACTTATACACACGCTTTTGAGTAAAAAAAAAAAAACTATATAATTATTAAGTAAATTACCATATTGAAATTTCAAAAGTATACTAATTCACATTATATATTGTTATAGAAATTTGAAATTAAAACTTAAGGATACAAGAAGTTATCGATACAAACATCACATATTAGTGATTTTCTTAATATTTTCTTTATATTCATGGCTCAAAACAAAGATTAATTGTAATATTTGGATTAAAAATATAATAAATATCACCGAATAATTAAAAAAATGAAAAGTAGGTTCATTACTTCATTTAATAATATAAATGTAAATAAATGCAAATTAGTACGAATGATTTAGGTAAGCAGCACATGGAGTCCATTTATGCACTTAAAGTTTGGTAATTTAGTTTCAAACTTTCGCGGTTTAAATCATTTTATTTTAATTATATACAAAAATTAATAAAAAAAAGAAATATGCCAGAATGTCCACTCCACCCCTATTGAACTGTGAGTCAAGGCCCAATTAAAAAAAATAGCCCATTTCAAACTTTCGCAAAAATAAGTCCAATTACGTACTGGGCTGTTGACGAGAGAGACCAATTAATTGGGCCGTTGTTGGACCATCTATTATTCCTCTCTATGATTTATGACTTGCTCATTTTTTAGCCTAAGTAGACATCGTGTAGAAAAATAGGGCTACTTTTGCTATAGGAGTCGATTTTGAAATACTAGAAATGTTTTAGGTGTAGTGTAGATGCTATGAAGAAGGGTACGATCAATATGTACTTACTATACTAATCTTATATTTATACTAAATACACCTCGAGTATATGTAATTAGGTGTAATTATATACGGAGTACGATGTATAATTTAATTTATATAAATAATTTTCAATTCTCTTTATTCAAATATTTATAACTTTACTATTTAGTATTAATTCAATTCGATTTGATTCTATTTAGATTAGAGTGAATAGATATTTTAAATGATAAAAGAGAGATGCTTCGTCATATACTTTCACAACCTTCATTCCTAATTAACAATTATCTCAAAACACACACACACCGACTGTTGCATTTGAAGCTGAGCAAATCGCATTGAAATGGGAACCCTATCCAGTTTCAGCCTCAGCTCAACACCTCCGAATTGGTGCAATCTCATGGTACAACCTCGGAGTAGCAGCACGTGCTTCTTCTGCGGAGAATTTCTGATGACGACGACGATGACGAGGAGGAGACGCCCTGTGGTTTCGGAGAAAGGGGGTTTCAGGAGGTTCGATTCTGTAATCAGGTCGTGTTACAATGGTGAAAGCAACAGGAACGACGGTGATAGAAGTAGCAGTACCGGCGAGAGCGATAGTAAAGAGAATTCTAATCTGGCTACGATGACGCCGGAGGAGAAGAAACCCGACGAAAATGCCGACGACTCGCCGCCGGCTTCTGTGTCTTCGCGAGTGAGTAATTCCATCTCTCTAATTGCGTGAGTAATTTTACTTGTATCTATATATGCACCCCACCCCTGTTACGATGTAGGGCATCAAAGGAATACAAACTTATTGTTGTTATGAACAAAGAAAAACAGAATCTCAGAACTCGAGTTCATTTCCTCATGTCAATTCCGATAAGAAATAACCGAATTCATTGGATTCCTCAGTCGCAGACGATTTCAACGGTTGAATCTGCGTTCAGCAATTTCCAGGTAGACTCCTTTAAGTTGATGGAATTGCTGGGGCCCGAAAGAGTCGATCCCTCTGATGTAAAGGTTATCAAGGACAAGTTATTTGGCTACTCGACATTCTGGGTTACTAGAGAAGAGCCATTTGGTGATCTAGGGGAAGGCATTCTTTTCCTCGGCAATCTTCGGGGGAAGAGGGAAGACGTTTTTCTGAA
>JACOMQ010000410.1:0-42865 GCA_014843705.1 Euphrasia arctica
ATTTTTCTTCTTCATCACTGCAAGTTTTTTCTCCAACTCCTCCATTTCTTCAACTTTAGAATTAAGATTTTTGAGAAGTCCAGGTATAATTTGATGACACCGTTCACATGCAGGAGGGTCAACCCAGCAAAAGTAATTGCACCCTCCAGTCTGAGAAAAAAACGCAAGAAATTAAAAGAAAATCGAAATTTGTAACAGATGAATATTTCATACTAACCTTAAACTGTCCGCACGCCAAAAACCTCCTCCCCGGGTTCAAATCAGACCACGACGTGCGTCTCACTACTGCTTTTCCGCATCGGCAGAATTCCATTTGAGAAATTGATGACCAAATTTTAGGGTTCTTCAAAAGGGGACGATTTTAGGGTTACGCAAAGAGGGGAATGAGTTGAATTCATTTTCCGTTTTTTATTTTTGATAATCCCTAATATTTATTATTGTTTTAATAATCGTTACCAACCATTGACTGAGGGTATATTGATAAACAACCTTTAAAATCGGAATATTACACAGAATATTCGATTCTAAGTATGATTTTGCAATTGTGTTAAACTTCATATAGTTGGGTGCAAAATTGTTTTCAGTTCAGGTAAGAAAGTCTACAAAATTGAAAACCTCGTGAAAACGTATTTTACCCTAAAGAAAAGCCCTCTCTTATCTCTCGACTCTCGCATAGTTTGCGTATTAATTACGCTTCGTCTCTTCCTCTCTCTCGCACACACTCCTGTAACATAGACACATTTCTCCAAATCATAGTTTAAACATTACACGTTCATCGAACCCCGAAAATCCCGCCACTTCCGTGCGAAGAATCATCTGCTAAAGATTAGAGGTAACCCGTTTTATTTTGCGTAGAAACGAAACGAATTTATGTTAGAAATTTTGGGGTTTATTCCCCCCACGCTGCAAAAGGCCAAAACCCCATTCCCCATTGTTTTTCTAACATTATTTGTTGGTGTTGAAATTGAAATTCGTTTTTGATTTTCTTGTTATGATTTAGTTTTATAATTATTGTTGCATTGAAATTTCGCCTAAAGTGTCTTGTACCGTTTTTGTTCATGTTATGTTTGTATGAACACTTGAAAACAATTGTTGTGTTTTGTGTATGGATTAATGATTAATGAGTTCGTTAGTTTCTGATGATATAGTGATTCCAAGATGGAGCGTGAGGATAACTGTAAAAACGAGATTGAGAATCTCAAAAGGAATCCCCAATCCCCAAAAAATGTTGGTGGAAATGGGGACCCAGTGAATCTTGACAGACTACAACTTGCCGAGAAGCTGGGAAAGAGTACTCAAAGAAAATGTGAGGAGCTGGAAGAGGTGGTTGCTCGGTTGAACGAAGAAAAAAGGGTGTTGACCGATCGGGTCAAATTGGCCGAGGAGAAGAGTGATAGGATTTTCACGGCTAACTTGAAGATGGCAAATGAAAAGAATCATTCAATTTCCGAGCTTAACGAGAAGATTAAAGAGCTGGAGAACAAAATCAAGGAGAGTGAGCGCTTGGCAGAATTTTTTCGGGAGAAATGTATGTGTTTGGATACTAAGATTGCGAAAATGGACCGAGAACTTGAGGATCTGAAGCCAAGAAAATCGGAGTCGGGTCAAGTTGTGGAGGAGCTACAACTAGCGTATAAAGCAATAGAAGAGTTGAAGTGGGAAAAAATGGAGTCGGATAAGAAAGCTGAATTGTTGGAAAGCACGCTTGAAGATAGACTCAGTAAGATTCTTGGTACTTCATTTGGTTTTTATGAATCAATATGTGTTTGATGTATTTTGTTTGTTATTAAACACGCCCTGCTAGAACTTTGACGTACACGTCATACTCAATTAAATCTCCCTGATGCACATTTCTTTGGATTTTGAGGTCTAATACATACCTATTGAAGACATGATCTAATTTTTTTTTAATATCTATATATATGTCATGTGTGTGTGAGCACGGACGTGTGTATATATACATATATATTTGAAACCTGTTCTGTTCTCGAAGTAATTTTGTTTCTGGTTGTCTGATACTGTATTGTATCTCGGTTGGCTTTGTCCGATTCACTAATCATATAAATGTTGGTGCACGCACATACAGGTGACATGCAGTTACTCTTGTCTTCTCACAAATCTTCACGTTCTGCTGCTGCTGGGAACATCGTTGATAGTGATGACGAAATTAAGGCTGATGGAGTATCATGTTTTGTTCTGCAGCCTGAAGCAATTATTGAGGCTGTAAAACAACCTGTTACTAGAGAAGCCAAGAAGAGAATAGTATGTGTACTCTTTTTAGTTTAATTTTTTATTTTATTTTCTAATATGTATGGATCAATATATATATATATATATATATATATATATATATTAATTTATTACTTGTTGCAGTCAGGAAAACCAAATGAAACTGATGTTGGTTCAAAAAGGAAGAAGTCGAGTCCCGAAAAGAATGCATTCCCAGCTACATCAACTACATCAAAGTCACATGTAGAACGAAAATCTGAAGCTTCCAAGGAGAAAGAGGATGATGATGCATTCGAGCCCGAAGAACAAGTTCCATTAAAGAAAAGGTTGAGATCAAACTGGAATTCAGATCTGATGAAGAAAAGAATTGCTGAAGAGAAGAAAGCGGGAGGATTGGGAAAAGGAAAGTCAGTACCGGTGTTGAAGCGACAAGCTAATCAGAATGTTCCAAACTCAAACGAGGTACGTGATTTAATTGAAAATTGAATAAATATGCTTCAACAGTTCATCAAAACAAAAGTTTCATTATTCATCTCAGAAAAAAAAAACTTGTTTATGTATCTCAAATAAATGAGATAACATCAAGCTTGAATTTTGTAAAGTACAACTAATACGATGTACTATATTTTCATACAGCCAAGCAACAGCATTTCAAAAGAAGAAACTACAAGAAAAGTAGTTCAAGTCCTCGGAAAAATGACGGATGCTGTGATGGAGCTTGGACAAGTGATGTCTGAAATTGGAAAACATGATTTAACAGCCAAGATATTAAGAAGAGCGTTTGGCTTCCTTTTCATCTCTGAAGAATCGACGAAGCCAACAACCAAATAGAAGAAAACACAAATCGCAACAGAGAAGAAAAGACAAGAAGTTGTTTTTGGCTCTAAGAGCAAAGTACTAATTGATGGATCAAAATGACTTCAAAGCTGACCATCCCTCATGCAGGGGAATGTAGTGATATTCTCAAGTATGGTGAACGTCTTTTGTATAATGTACTATGATTCAATGATGTGTGTTTTGTATAAAATCTGGTACACAATGATGTGGGGTTTTGTGTTCTATATATCAAATCAATTTAAAAATCTTCACACTTTGTTTTGTCCATTTATATTTTCACACTTCAAAAGAAAAAAAAAATACTTATTTTTTTATTTTAAAATATAATTAAATTTTTAACTTTTCACTCATTTTTTTTTTACACAACTAATTTTATTTTTTCACTTTAAATATCAAAATTACTTTTATATTTTTTTCCAAACTAATATAGATGGCCTCCGGATTTCTCTGTTGACGATTAATTACACTTTTCTCCCTCCCTCGAACACAGCCTCGTAGGACAAAAACCCATTTCTGCTGTGCAAACCCCAAAAAGCCCGCCACTTCCTTCTCTTTTCCCCCTTCATTTTTTCACCATACGGTCTCAGTCCGAAGACTCACCTGCTAAAGATCAAAGGTAACCCTTTCATTTACCAATATCTTGTGTAGAAACGAAACCAAATTATGTGGGAAAAAACCATTTCAAGAGTAGAGAATTTCGGGGGTCATTTTTTCTCTTTCTCATGGGATTCTTGTTGAGATTATCTGTGGGTGTTGAAATTGAAGTGGGTTTTTGAAATTTCGCTTAAAGATTGTGTCTTTATCGTTTTTTGTTCATGCTATTTTTGTTGAATTTTGTTGTTGATTACTATTTGAATTATATTACATAATAAATATATTTATATATTTTGTAGATATCATTGGAGTGTTAAGTACTCATATTGTATTACTATTTGATTGATACATTGAACTTTGAAGGTCAAATAAATAACCGATTTGTTTAATCTTTTTAATATTTAAATTATAAGAAAAGTGAAAAAATATTTTTAGAATAGTTTTATATATACTGTATTTGTATTTTTATTTCGCTACAATAATAAATAAAATTAATAATAATTGAGTAAATATATAAAATTAACATTTACATTAGTGATATTTAATCAAATGAGTGATATAAATTTTACAAAATCAATTTCAAGTAAAATATATATTTCATTTCTAAAAGAGTAATTACATACATAAAAATTCAAGAACTACCTAATTTAGTTTATTTTTACTTTTTGCGCGTTTAACCTATAAATAACAAGTGTACCAAGATGTTCCTAATTTACTAAGTAAATACTAGTAAATAATTATACTAATATAATTGCAAGCATAAAACTCAATACAAGAATTGAGGGAAGAACAAACAAAGGATAAAACAAATTTTAGTCCTCAATCCTCATACTCGTCCATTGATTTTGTTTTCAAATTCGTTTCGAATTCCGGAGCTTATGCCACCTACCCCTGACCTGACGTGGCCTCCGGATTTATCTGTTGATGATTAATTACACTTTTTCTCCGTCCCTCAAACCCAGTTTCCGGACAAAAGCCCATTTCTGCAAATCATCATGTTTTAAACCTTTCACATTCGTCGAACCCCGAAAAGCCCGCCACTTCCTTCTCTTCGCCCCCTTCAGTTTTTTCCCCTACGGTCTCCATCCGAAGAATTATCTGCTAAAGATCAGAGGTAACCCTTTCATTTACTAATATCTTGTGTAGAAAGAAACGAAACCAAAATTTGGGGTCATTTTTTCTTTTTGTCGTGGAATTGTTTTTATAAGATTATATGCGGGTGTTGAAATTGAAGTGGGTTTTTGAAATCTCGCTTAAAGGTTGTGTCTTTGCCGATTTTGTTCATGCTATTTTTGTTGAGTTTTGTTGCGTTGTCCCGTTAGATTCTGATGATACAAATGGAGCGCGAGGATAGCATTAAAAACGTGATTGAGAATCTCAAAAGGAACCCTCACTTGGCGACAAAGGTTGTTAGTCTCCTCGATAGAAGTGGGGAACCGGTGATTCTCGACAGATTACAACTTGAGGAGGCGTATTTAAAATGTCAGGAGCTGCAAGAGGTGGTTGCTCGGCAGAACGAAGAGAAAAGAGTGTTGACCGATCAAGTCAAATTGGCCGAGGAGAGGCGTGATAGGATTTTCACGGAGAACCTGAAGATGACATATGAAAAGAATAATTTAATTTCCGAGCTGAACGAGAAGATTAAAGAGCTCAAGGACAAAAACATGGAGAGTGAGAGGGTGGCAGAAGTTTTTCTGGAGAAATGTACGTGTTTGGAGACTAAGATCGCGGAAATGGACCAAGAACTCGAGGATTCGAGGCAAAGAAAATCGGAGTTGGATCAAGTAGTGAAGGAGCTAAAACTTGCGAACAAAACAATACAAGAGTTAAAGTGGGAAAAAATGGAGTCCGATAAGGAAGCTGAATTGTTGGAAAGCAGGCTTGCAAATTATTCTGAAAGACTCAGTAAGATCGATGAGAATCATGCAACTGGGGTCAATGACCTGGGTATGTTTGGTACTTCCGAGGTTGGATTGAATTTAGATTCTCAAGGGCTTCAGGTCAAAAAGGAAAATAGTTGGAGAGATGTTGACGCTGAAGTTGTGGTAGTTGATGCCTTGTTGCCTGCAAATGGAAGCAGCAACAATGGATTGTCAAAGAAAGGTAAGATAACCGTTTACTTTATAACTCCGTATTTGTTAATTTTTTCTCTTATTTCCTTAAAAAAATTAGTATTTTGTAGTTAATTAATCTCGGTGCTTAGTGTTCAGCTTTAGCTTTAAGAACTGCATGAAGTTGCATTAAGTTTCATTCAAGTGATCGTATGATCTCTTGGATTTTTTCCTTTATATATAATAAATCTTCTTATTTTATTATATTTCATGAAATTTAAAGCACAGTGGCGGATTTCGTTGTCAGTTTTGGAATTAAACTTATTATGGAAGTAAATAGTAATTGTCACTTATTGTGTAAAATGTGATCAAGAAGACTAGTGTCTATTATGTACCATATATTAATAACACGTAAGATGCATAGCTACAGGTGTCAGAAACTCGGTTAAGCCTCGGACGATTGAGGATATTTATAAAGCACATAAAGTTAGAACGGGTAAACAATCAGGTGACAATCCTCAAGAAGAAAACAATGAACCAAAAGAGCCACTGGGTTCAGGTATGACATGCACCTTCTTGTGACTGTGGGGCCTTTTTTATTAATTAAAATGGGATGCGTATGGATCCTTCGTGCTGCATTTGGTTTTTATGAATCAATAAGTCTAATGTATTTTGTTATTGCTCCAATTGATTATGGTCAGAGAATGAAATATGGTCCATTCTCAAAGTAATTCGGTTTGTGGTTCTCTGATATTGTATTGTATCTTGGTGGGGTGTGTCTGTTTCACTAATCATATAAATGCAGGTGCACGTATAGGTGGCACGCAGTTACTCTCGTCTTCTCACAAATCTTCACGTTCATCTCCTCCTGCTACTGCTGGAAATATCATTGATATCAGTGATAGTGATGACGAAATTGAGGCTGAAGCAATTATTGAGGCTGTAAAAGAACCTGTTACTAGAGAGGCCAAGAAGAGAATAGTATGTACTCTGTGGTGTCATTGTTTTTTTTTATAATATGTATCGATCAGTAAAAATATTGCTACTATTTCTTAATTTATTACTTGTGCAGTCGGAAGAAGAATCAAATAAAACTGGTGTTGCTTCAAAAAGGAAGAAGCCGAGTCCCGAAAAGAAAGCATTGCCAGCTGAAAAAAGTGTACCTCCTTCCAAGGAGAAAGAATTAGACAATGATGCATTCCAGTCGGGAAGACCAATTCAAACTCCAGCTCCAATGAAGAAGAGGCTCAGCCCAGGAAAGGACGATGATCCAAAAACAATCGAGAATGTAAAAATGAAGAAAAATGTAACTTCTTTGAAGAAGGAAAAGCTTGATGAGCAGGTATACTTTTTTCCATTCATTTACAACATAATTCTTCACCAACTACAGTTGTGTTCTACCTACGCCCAACGTTCCATTCATAGAAGAAAAGGCATGTTTCGCCTTTGACAACAAGACAATTCAAAACTTTGTTGTGTGAATGGTTGAAAACCTTCCAATTTTCCAGAAGGATATACATCTAATTTTGAGGCTCTGTGTTGATATGAACGAGTTCAAATTGATTGAGATGAACATGCAGATATATCATTCATCTGCCTCTGAGACAGAGTCTTCTACTCCGACTATGAGTCCGACTCTGACACCTTCTGCGAAGGCATCGACATCAGTTGTCGTGGATCGTCGAACCCCCCCACGGGTAGAGATTTATATCGAGGGCGGCACGTACGTACCCTTTTTTTTTACAAATTAATCACGCTGTTCATTAAATAGAAATGAATGTAGGATTTGCAAATTTGTTATGTAGTTTCCTCTCGGATACTAAGGTGAACGTCAGTACAGTGATTCGAGAGATTATCGAGGCTCTAATCCACCCCAAGGGGTATACATTTGCTAAGATCCCTGTTTCGCATCGTTTACTCTACTGGCTTGAGTTTAAGGTGCGTATAATTATAAATTACTACAATTATTATCCTTATGTCGGTTACGTTAACTATATATTTTTTTTCCCAGCGTCGATTCTGTTGGGATACGACACAGTACACTGATGCCCAAATCCATTGCAATTTTATGTCGGCTTTAAAAAGGAGATACAGCAGCCGAATGAGCGAATGGCGGCAGAAGTGGGCGAAAGATGCAGTTCGACCGAGTTGTGTGCGGGAGGAGGTTTGGAGGAGTTGGTTGGAGATATTCGAGTCGGACGATTATCGAGAGAAGTCAGAGAGGTCTACTCGCAATCGCATGAGCGAGCCCAATGGAGTAGGCACCGGTATCTCGAAACACGTTGGAGGGTCCCGCTCGACCATCAAGCATGCTAAAGAGCTCGTAAGTTTATTAGTAGTATAATTAATATAATACATATAAAACAATAACTATACATTTTACAGTCCAAGGAGTTGGGTCGACCTGCAACGAGTCTTGACGTGGCAAAGCGCCTACACGTGAAGAAAGACGGGACGCCGACCTCTCAGCGAGCACATCAGCTAATTGTAAGTTTTTTAATTTCTTACCATATAACAAATATTTCATGTCTGTGAATATAACTGATATCGTATATGTTTATAGACTACGGTGGAAGAGGCTGTTGAGGAGCGACGAGCCTCCATGCAAGACGAGCCTGATGTAGACGAGATCTACATGAGCGTTGTCTGTAAGAAGAAGAATAGGGTTTTCGGGACAGGAAGCTTTGGGAAGCTTATGACTGCTGGTGTTGGTTTGTCATCGAGCCAGAAAGGGACGGAAGAGCGCATTAGAGAGGCTGTGCTGGATGAGTACAAGCTCAGACAAGAAGAGGCTGAACGTAGAAATGCAGAGGAGCGTGCTCAGCTAGAGAAGAGCCTCCAGGCAACAATTGCTGCGATGGAGGCTCGTATGCAGGCTCAAATAGCGCGTACACTACAGCATCAGCAGCAGCCCCCTCCACCATCATCCCCGTCGTAGATATATATATATTTTTTTTTATGATGAATTGCCGTTGAAATTTGGATTTTGACAACTATTTTGGGACAGAGGTAGTAGTTTACATTGTAAATATGGTGTTTAGGGATTTATGAATCTCCAGACCTCTGGTTTTTAAAGTTTTTTGAGAGGTGTTGTAGATAATTTTAAAAGAATCAAATAAAATACACAGAAAATTAAAATTCATAAATGCTAGCTGAATACTTTAGTTTTTTAACACATTTTAAATTTTGTATTAAATACTTGAAGATTTATATACTTTAAAATCCAAATTATAAATTCAAATATCAATCTCATATTATAATAAATAGGAAATAGAGATCGATTGAGTCGAAGGAACAAATAACCCTTCAATCAGAATCGATCAGTCATCATTGTTTTAATGAAAAATAGCAAAAACAATGGAACTAGCTAGAAAACAAAGAGCTGGCGCGGATCGATCGATATATAGTCGATCACGCGACCACCACCTTAATTCTAGTAATTAAACTTATACTATTTATATCTAGTAGCTAAAAATTAACTAGTAGTTAGTACTAGTAGTATCTCATCGATCATCATCAAGGGCCCGAGGAGCAAGTACTAGGAATTTGGTGTGCTGGTTCCAAAAACATGTAGTTTGCGCTTGAGCAAATCCCAGCCGTTGATCCCCCGACACTAGTGTTGAGATTAAGCCCCTCAAACACCAAATTCTGGCATGGCGTGCTCTTGCTGCACTTCACAACCACAGACACCGGTGACGCTGACGTGCCCCTCACGTTTTTGTAACTCACGCGCTCGATCTTTATATCCGAATCTTTCTGTATATATACACGTTATCAAAATATATATTATTGAAAAATATAATTTAAAAAAAAAAAAAAACTTATAATATATATATGTATACGTACCGGATGGCTGCAATCCGAGTCGGGGCAGTAGTACTGATCGATGATTATAGGGTTCTTCACATTCTTCACGTTTATATTTTCATACGTGACATTGAAAACCATAGTCGCCACCACGGACGGAGCAAAGGTCTTGATCCTAAGGCCGTTGGTAGTGTCTGTGAGATTGCAGTTCTTGACGACGACTCCTCTGACGTCTTTCTCGGTTTTGAACTTGCCGAGGCTCCCGGTGCTGATGCCGTGGCCGGGCCCACACATGACATGCTCTATGTACAAGTTCTCTGTCCCATCCCCTATGGATATGCAGTCGTCCCCCGTGGCGATGACCGAGTTGAGGATTTTGACTCCGGTTGACCTTGCCACGTGGATTCCGTCAGTGTTGGGGCTGTCGGCGGGGGCCACTATCTTCACGTTGTTCACGACCACGTCTTCGCAGCCGTCTATTTTGAAGTGGAACTGCTTGCTGTTCAGTGACGTCACGTCTTCCACCGTCAGATTCCTCACACCGAATATTTGGATCGACTATATATATATAGAGAGAGACAATAGTTAGTTACTACTGTGTAAGTTAGTTATCACTTATCAATATCATGCATGCATGCATATTTAAAAGATTAATAAATTGATTAATTATTACTGTGGGTCGATTTTGAGAGTATTTGAGGGACTCGTATTTGTTCATCATGGGCCAAACGGTTGCGCCGTTGCCGTCGAAGATACCGTTGCCGAGGATATGCAAGTCGTGGATTCGAGTGAAGGAGATCCAGGATATGTTGCGTGGGCCCGAAGAAGCTTTGATTGTTCCGAGGTTCTGGAAAAAGGTTTTGCCGATGCAAGGCCCATCGAAAGTGGCACCGCTCAAGAGGTAATAAATTCCCCCGGACGGAATCGATAGGACACCTCCAGGTGCCCCGCAAGCTGCTTTCCAAGCCCGACTAAAAGCCTGCATATATTGCAAGTAAACAAAACTCATGCATGCAGTAGTAATAGTTAGTTAAGGAGTACTACATAGTACTATAGTATTAGTAATAGTACTTACCAAGCTGTTATCTGTTTTTCCGTCAGAATTTCCACCAAAGTTGTCGACCAAGAAGACGTTTTGGCTTTGGGCATGGACATAGAAGAACAACCAACCGAGATAAATCGTGCAAACATATAACAAAACATATTTCGAATCCATTATCATGAATTGTTGAGTACGTGTGTTTTGTGAATCAATGAATATTGTATGAATCCATGGGAGAGGATTTAACTATATATAGGGAGATGATAGGATTCAGATATAGAAGGATTTCATTATATTGTAATTATAGAAAGTTCATCCAAATTTTATCTTCAATTTTATTGAATTATGGAAATAATGAATAATTTTAACTCAAATTTTATCTTCAATTTTATTGGATTAAGGAAATAAAATCGGCGAACTTTGTTTTTCAATGTCTAATATATTCATAGTGAAAATAAAATTTGGTAAGAAAATGTTAGGATTATATTATGATTATTTTATATATAATATAAAATATGAAGTTTTTTTTTTAATTAAATTGTGTGATCTTTTACTATAATTAAATTTGGTAAAAAAATTTAGTTATCATAAATACGAATCAGAATATTTTAAAGAATAAATAATTAAATTTATTAATTTAATTCTCCTACTACACTATTAGTTAATTAATTAAGGTTTGAATAAATTTCATATTTATACTTAAATACATTATGATGACATTTATTGTATATATTCCAATAAGTTTTAATTTATGCGAAATGCTTAATTATTTTTATTGTATATATTTCAATAATTTTTTTAATGTATTTTAAATATTACTGAAATAATGTGGTGTAATAATGGAAAATATGAATCAAATTTAAAATTAGAATAGTATTCAAATATAATTACTAATTATATTCAAGTCAATGCTACCATATATATGGAGTAGTACAATTGAATTTAAATTTATACTTAAATAAGTAAATAACCTAAAATGAGTAACTGAATGTATAATTATGCAATCCAAGTAAAATTGTGAGAGGAAAAAGAAGAGAGCCAGCCGTACGTCTTCATACAGTCATACTCCCTCCTCCATTAATTAATTACTTCTCATATTTTTAAATTCGTCGTTTCAAATTCAGCTTTTTATTGCCACCTCCGACTTGACGTTGTCCTCTGATTTCTCTGTTCACACTTTTTCTCCCCCACACCCTCCAACCCCAACCCCCATTTCTGCAAACCATTTCTGCAAATCATTGAACCCCAAAAAACCCGCCACTTCCTTTTCTCCGTCGTGCGAAGAATTATCTGCTAAAGATCAGAGGTAATCCCTTTATTTTGTGTAGAAACGAAACCCCTTTTATTCTGTGTAGAAACGAAACCAGAGTACGTGGGAAAACCCCATTTCAAGAACAGAGAATTTCGGGGTCATTCCTCCCACACGGCAAAACCCTCCATTTTTTTCCTTTTCTTATCTTCTTCCTTTCATGGGATTATTTGTGGGTGTTGAGATTGAAGTGGGATTTTGGGATTCTTGTTGTTTTTTTTTTAGAATTAAAATTTCACTTAAAGATTGTGTCTTTACCGTTTGTTCATGCTTATTTTTGTTGAATTTTGTATGTCTGCCAAGTCTTACCTATTTTTTTTTGTTGTTGTGTTGTGTGTAAGGATTAATGGGCTCGTTAGACTTCGATGATTTAGTGATTTCTCCAAGCATGTCCATTCCGGAACTGATCAAATGCATCAGGCACTCGTTCCAAGACCGGGATTTTAACGAGTTCCAGGATATATTAATGAAGCGGGAGGACAACTTTAAAAAGGAGATTGAGCATCTCAAAAGGAATCCTCAGTGGGCCAAAGAGCTTGACAGATTACAACTTGAGGAGAATCTGGGAAAGAGTCGAAGAAAATGTTATGAGCTGGAAGAGGTAGTTGCTCGATTAAACGAAGAAAAAAAGTTGTTGACCAATCAGGTCACATTGGCCGAGAAGAGGAGTGATTTGATTTTCACGGAGAACCTGATGATGACAATTGAAAAGGACAATTCTATTTCCGCGCTGAACGAGGAGATCAAAGAGCTGAAGAACAAAAGCTTGGAGAGCGAGCGGTTGACAGAAGTTTATCGGGAGAAATGTATTTGTTTGGATACTAAGATCTCAAAAACGGACCAAGAACTCGATGATTTAAGGCAAAGAAAATCAGAGTTGGATCAAGTTGTGGAGGAGCTGAAACTAGCGAATAAAACAATTAAAGAGCTGGAGAACAGAAACCTGGAGAGCGAGCAGTTGACGGAAATTTTTCGGCAGAAATGCACGTTCCTGGGAACTGATATTGCTGAAATGGACCAAGAAGTCAAGGATTTGAGGCAAAGATTATCAGAGTCGGATCGTGTTGTGGAGGAGCTAAATCTAGCCAATAAAACAATAGAAGAGTTGAAGCGAGAAAAAATGGAATTGGAATTAACGCTTGCAAATTCTTCTAAAAGACTGACTAAGATCGAGGAGAACTATGCCAAGATGTTGGATATAAAGGTAGGAGATATTGCATCTCTGGTAAATGACGTGGGTTTAATTGGTACTTCAAAGGTGGGTTTGAATTTAGATTCTCATGGGCATAGGGTCGAAAAGGAAAATAGTTCAAGAAAAGATGACGCTGAAGTTGTGGTCGTTGATGCCTCGTTGCCTGCAAATGGAAGCAGCGACAATGGATTGTCAAAGAATGGTAAGGCGAATTATATGGAGCAAAATGCATTAAATAAAACCGTTTATTTACTTTTAGTTAATTTTCTCCGTTATTAATGAAGATTTGTCATATGGTAATTATTGTCACTTGTTGTGTAACATGTGATCAAGAAAACTTGTGTCTACTATTTCCCATATATTAATAACACGTAAGATGCATGGCCCGCAACAGGTTCCAGAAACTCGGTTCAGCCTCCGAAGATAGAGAGTATTGAACCAGAGGAAGCCCTAGGATCAGGTCACAATCCTCCTCGAGAAAAAAATAATGAACCAGAGGAACCACTGGGATCAGGTATGAAAGGCAGCATCTTGAGACCGTGGTCCTATTTTATTAATAGAAAAACGAGATCTGTATGGATTCTTTGTAGTACTTCATTTGATATTAATGAATTAATAAGTTTTAATGTATTTTGTTATTGAACACTGGTTCGAACTTTAGTAAGTTTATTTTGGACAATTGAAATACTTACAGTTGTAATAGAGTGCTCTCTATTATCTTATGTTTGCAACAGTATTTTGGGTAATTTTGTCATTAAGATTAATTATTTTCAATTATTAATTTTGGACTTCTAATATGAGATCTTTTTGCCCTGTTAGAACTTAGAAGTACTTGTCGTACTCAATTAAATCACCTTGCTGCATATTAACTTCAGATTTTGTGTTCTAATACATACCAATTGAAGCCGTGATCTATTTGTGTTTTAATATCTATATGTGTGTGTGTGTGCACGCGCGCGTACGCGTGTGTCGTGTGTGAATATATCACATTTACATTTAAGGTTTCGTTTCCTGAACAAAATTTTAATGCATCGTAGCCCTTCATTTCCACAAATATAATATACTACGAGCGCGATTTGTCTTCTCATTTGGAAACAAAAATGCATCAATTCCCATTTTCCATTTGCAGTATCTGAATTGATTATCATTTTTCTTCATGGTCCATTCTCAAAGTAATTCAGTTTCTGGTTGTCTGATATTGTATTGTATCTCGGTGGGCTTTGTCTGTTTCACTAATCGCATAAATGCAGGTGCAAATATAGGTGGCATGCAGTTACTCTCGTCTTCTCACAAATCGTCACGTTCATCTCCTGCTGTTGCTGCGGATATCATTTATATAAGTGATAGTGATGACGAAATTAACCCTGATGGATTCTTGAATACAAAGGTTGTTAAAAGCAAGGCCAGTACTCTTGTTTCAACCCCGTTTCCTAGACAGACAAGTAAGAGGAGTAGAACCGACTGCGAGGAGGGTCTTTTTTCCTTCAAGAGAAAAAGAGACACGCGCCCGGCAGATGCGGATCTTACTGAGTCAACTCATGAGAAGGAACGTCAAACTCCGAAACCAACTCGCTTTGGAATCAACACTTCTCGTGAGAGATCCAACGTCGTGAGTGACGAAGATTCAGAAGATGATTCATTGTCGGACTCGAAAATGATGGAATTGGTTAAAAGTATCGGTAGGAAATTCACGTGTAAAATCGACATGTTGCAGGCCTTCCAACAGGATGAAGAGCTATGCATGAGTTCCGTGTGTGCTCTTTATAGACATCAAGCTGCATCCAAGAATAAAGTGTTTAGCCCTTCTGATTCAGCGAGGTATAACATACTGTGTTTTTTTCCACGTGTTTCCCTAAACACCAAATTGTCTTTAATCCTCCTAATTAATGGTATCTTTTGTTGAGTTTTTGTTCAGAGGTTGTGCTTTGGCGGAGTATTTAATTGACGGAGATAAGGAACTCAGGCTGAGGAAATCAGTGTCGGATGTGAAAAAACAGCGTCCTGAGGTCATCTATCAATGCAGAAAGCTCGCTAACATATACGCGGATAAGCTACTTGCTATTTATGACTCGGGACTTGATCCTTACTTTGTTGGCTAAGCGAAACCATAACTCTTGGCGAATTGACTGACGCGTATCTTTCGTACTGCTCGACTCATAATTGCTGGCAGTCCCTTTTGATCGTAGATGCTTAGTAGGATGGGGATATTTCTTTCTGAAATTATCATGTTTATCTCACATCTCTTGTTTTTGTTTGTACATGAAATTGCAGTTAGCTTTGTAACTGATCTGATTTTGTGTAGCTATTAACAATGTTTATTTGTGTTTATTTGGAGTAAATGTTATCTTTCTCTTTGTAGTAAATGTTATCTTTCTCTTTGGAGTATACTCTTTGCAGGTACTCTACTACTATTATTTATAGGATTCGTAGGGGATAAGATAAATGCATTATTCAAGATACAGGGGCATAGCCGCATAGGGCCTCTCATCTAGGTCATTATTTTTTTAATCAAAATTTTATTTTATAAAAATATATCAAATATATTTTTTTATTTTTGTTTTAGTTTTTTACTTCATTTTACTATTTAAGTTATTTTATTTACTGCTAACAATATTTTTTCTTAAATAAATTTTGAATAAGTAGGTAAAATACTTAAATAGTACTAGGGTTACAAGAGAGTACAAACATTGGACCTTAGCATTCCCAAATATGGGGAGACAAAAAAACAACTTTTATTTATTTTTTCACAAAAGTAAAATTATCTTCATGAACCATCAAACTCAAATTTTAACTCAAAAAAATTATTATTTTGAAATATTTCTAATTTTATTACAATAATTTTATTTAAATTATATTTGTATATAATCAAATTTATAATATAATATTAAAAATTGATATTAAATAAATTAATATGTTATATTTTTTTAATAAAAAAATATATAAGTTACAATAAAAAAACACAAATTTGAAGTTTAATTTGTATTTGTATTTTTTATTTTGTATTTGTTTTAATTAAATTTTAATTTTATTTATTTTAAAATACTAATAAATATAAGATTCTGTATTAAAAAAATCACATTATTTTTAAATTAACAACATTAAAAAAAAGTTAAATAAAACAAATATAACATAAATAACATAAAAAAAAAAAGATTGTTATCGAGATTTCATAACACTGTAATAATCAGATTCAAATTAGTACTCCTATATACTGTAATTAGTATTCGTTTGATCTATTGCCTATTGGTGTTAAACTCACTGTAACATTCCTTTGAACAAATTGGGAAAGATAAATTAAACATATAAATGTAATTTAACTGAAGTTGTTAAGATTCTGAATATTCGTAGATACAAATTCTCGTGTTTGGTTGTTAAATTAGAAAAATCGGTGCTTACGGAAAATCACGAATCCATTTGAACTAGCAAGATAAAATCAGAAAAATCTTATGGAGGACATCGAGACGCAAAACCTCATAAGAGACCGAGATTCGACGAAGCAGGATGTTGTTCGGCTGGAGCGAGCTTTGGACTGGAGAGATCTGGAGAGGGTGAAGCTCGACGAGAGGTTGCAGGTAAGCCAAAGGAAATGCGAGCACCTGGAACAGACCGTCGCTCGTTTGCTCGAAGAAAATAGGGTTTCGAACGACCGACGGAAAACGGCCGAGGACCTGTGCGAAAAGATCTCCGCCGAGAATTCCAAGGTATCGTACGACAATCACAATCTAACCCTCGCGCTGAACGAGAAGACGCGTGAGGCGCTGAACGAGAAATCGGAGAACAAACGGTTATCCGGAATCTGTCAGGAGGAGTTCAAATGTTTCGATGCGATGGTGGAGAAATTCGGCCAAATCATCGAGGGTTTGCGGCGGGAGAATTCGGCCGCTACTGAGACTGCGGAGGAACTGAAGCTCAAAAACATCGAGCTGAAGCGGAAGAAATCGGAGGCTGATACGGCCGCCCAACTTTACAAAAGCAGCCTTGAGATACTGTCTCACAGAATGCGTCGGATAGAGGAGGATCTCGCCGGCGTTTTGAGTATGAAGGTGGAGGATATTCTTACTTTATCAAACGAGCTGCGCGAGCTTCCTACTCCGGAGGGTTTTGCAGATTCTGAGGGCGAAGACGATGATAGCTCAGGGAATGCTGTACATGGCGTTGCCCTGTCTCCTGGGGTGAGCTCGCAGTCTTATTCCGCCGGAACCTCAAACAGTGGTTTGTCGAAGAAAGGTGTGTAGCTTAATCTGATGTTTAGTTTTAGTCTTTTGTTTGACGTTTTCCGTTTCAATAATAGCACATAAGATGCATGGCTTCAGGTGACAGAGGCTTGGTTCAGCCTTTGACAATAAGAGAGGATGATGTTGCAAATACATTTGAGGATTTGCCCCAATCAGAAAGTAATGAATGTGAAGAGCCATTGGAGTCAGGTATTAATAGTTGAGATTTGTCAAAATCTGGATGAGAATGGAATTCTGATACTTCATTTGGTTCAATTTATCAGATATTGTTTCTCTTATTCTGTTTCCAGTTTAATTAATAAACATGTGACTTCTTTTTTCGTAAATAGAGGCTGCTTTTGATTGTAGGAAGACTTGCTTCGGTTTCAATAATAAAAAAATACCCAAGGTCAAAGTTTGGACTTGTAGGATTTACAATCGCATTCTTAAATGACATGGTGCATATTTTTTATATGCGGTAACTCATATCCGAGGAATCATGGAGTTTATTAATTTGATCTTTAATTTTCATATTTACATTTGAACGAAATGTGTGCTTTGTTTGTTCTGAATGCATAATGTAAAGATACATCTTGGCCAAACTCAATATGCCCCTCCTTAACATGAATTCACCTTTTTATGTCATATAGTTATTTTTCCATTACGAAAGTAGTATGTTATAAAGAAATTATATGCGGAGTACAAATCCATTTTTCGGTACATTCTTCTGTTTGAGAATACTTTTCCTTGGACAGAATTAACCTCTTTTTCGTTTTTTTATTGGACAGAGTTATATTATATTGCCTCGGCACTAAATCAATAACCTCTTACTCTTGTAAATCCGTAGCTTTACGATTAGCACAATCATTAGTTATTAAAATGCAAGCGTTTCAGGTGAATATTCTAGAAGAACACGGTTAATATGTGGAGAAGGGTGTTTTAGTAAAACCGCACCTTCACTTTCTGATGCTGGAGATATCATTGATATAAATGGTAGTAGTGACGATGAAGGAAACCCTGATGGACCAGCCGGTAATTCAAATAAGAGAAATAGAATGGAGTGCAAGGGGGATTGTTTCTCAAACTCGACAACTAAGAGGAAAAGGAACATGTCCACATGTGATGAGGATGATGTTTTGAGTACTTAGCCCATTGATTTAATGAGGTATAACCCCTGGTACCCTACTTCCTAAGTTCCTATTATATATCACATATTGGGGCACAAATATTTCAAAAATACCCCTGAGGTTTATTCTAATTACAATCTATCCTAGTGTTGGATCTAACTTGTTTTGATAATTGTTATCTCTTGTTGACTATTTCTTCAGTGAATATATTATTGGATCATGTATCTTTTTACACTAGTGCCCGAATACCCCTCAAATCAATGACATTCACTTACGTAGCGTATTCAGTTTTAAACCGTCTTCACCGGTTGAAAACTTCTTGGTTTTGTGGATCCAATCCATGTCCTATCTATGAATCTGAAACAGTGACATTTAACCCAAATATTGAATTTGGTTTCGACAAGATCAAACATGGGTTCTGCCAATGCAGTTTGACTCTCATGTTGATCCGAATGTAATCCTCAACGTCATTTTGATATCAATCACCTTGACGTTACTCTCGTTTGGTGTCTCTTCTTATACATCTCAGGACGAGTGGCTATGTTGTACGCCATTTCACTGAGTAAAATGCAGGAGTGTACGACATCGAACAGGGTTATATGCATGACACCACTAATGTCATGCGTCCCTCTCACGATTCTATTAGCCGACCTTAGATAAACCTTTTTTCTCATCTTTCCTCCACGTCCAACCCCACTGCCACCGCGTGAGATTGTATTATTCCTATTAAGAGTTAAGACTACCACCCCAATCACATGATGTCCAATTGCATTATGTGGCACCTTCAGTTTCAAACCGTCTTCACTGGGTACAAACTACTTGGATTTGACGATTGCACCAATCTTTGTCCTACCACTGATTCTGAAATTGTGACCGTAACCCACAATATTGAATCTGGGTCTGGAAAGATTAGATGATCCTCACTGTATTTTCAGCTCAATCAGCCCAAACTTAATCTGGTTTTATCACTGCGTCTAAAACCTCTCGGGATGGCTAACTCATATTGGCCACCATATGTCAGCTCAATCACCACAACTCCACCACCCATTGGCCATTATCTCTAAACACCCATGATCACATACTCTTAGAATAACATTTGGGAAGTCGAAACCAACATATGAGTAGCTCTTCAAGATCACTGTGACTGAGCCCACTAGTGTCACTCAGGCGCTCAAACACCCTCGTTGGCGGGCTGCTGTATCCACCAAGTTTGGCGCCTTTAATCGTAATGGTACTTAGGATTAGGAATTGTCACGCTGCACACCTCTCAAAATGTTTTCTTTTATGTATAGCTCTTTTGCGTAAAATTCACCGAATGGTACGCTCGATTAGTTAAAACGCTTCTGGTCGCCAAAGACTTACATGAGGGCCAAGAGTGGACTACTTTAATACTTTAATTCTGACTGTCAATCCAACAACAACTCACCTTGTTAAGTCTTCTCTCGCTCGTGGTTCAGCCTTTTCGTCAACTTGTTATCAATGTGTTTCTGCATGGTTGAATTCATGAATAGGTGTTGATGTCTCAGCTTCTGGGGCTCACTACTGACAAAACCCTGACAAATATGTCTGATACACAAAGCAATTTAAGGTCTTAAGCAGGCTTTTCACGCATGGTACATTGAACTCCGTTTTTTTACTTGAAATGGGGTTCACCAACGCCCGTTCTGACACATGTCTGTTCGTGTTTCATCATTCTTATTTTCTTATACTATATGTTGATGTTTTGATTGTGACTGACAGTAATTCTTGTTACCGTTGTTATTGATGCCCTCAAATCTTATTTCTCCATCATGGACTAGGACTTTCTCCTCTTGTTGAGTTGTTGGGGTTACTTCTTACTCCACAGGTTGTTTAATCTGAGAGGAAATACGTCACTGACCTTCTGCTGACATGCTTGATTCTAAGCCTGCTCACACCTCTCTTGGCCCCACAACACGCCTTTCCCTAATGGACCTCCAATACTTTCTGATCACACAACCTGATATTGTCTTCGCAGTGAGTGAACTCTTGTAGTTCACGCATTCTCTCACCCAGCTCTCCACTCTTCACTGTCTCAATGAACTTGTGACCATGCCCATCTCTCTCATGCTTTGGTGGATTTGGGGTAGTGACCCTGATGATCCTATCTCCTCTTGCGTTTATATGGTATTGTTGGGTTCAAATCCCATATTTTGGTCTTCATTTACTACTCTCAATGTCTCCGGTCATCAACAATGATAATATCGATGCAATTTAGCTCTACACTTATCTGATCTTTCACTCTCGTATGAGTCATATTGTCATTGACTATCATTTCGTTCCTGATTTTGTGCAGACCTCTCAGATTCGTGTCTCGCACGTGTATTTGTCTCCGGCAGTGGACCATATCACTCGGACATTATAATATTATATATATGTCTTCTTGTATATTATATCTCTCATCTTGCACCAAAATGTACTTGTGTACACAGTATATAGCTTCTTGTGGATGATGACAATTAACCTTTTTCACATATCTTACAGTCTGGACTCTGGAGAGTGGAAAACAGTCCTCGATCATGTGAGCAGTCATTGAAGAAAGCTTGCTTACATTTACATGATGACTAAGCCTATTTGAGATTTATAGGATCAATCAGAATTTGCTGTACAATCTGTCAAAGTTCTTTCTGGCATTTGCTTGCAAGATGTGTTATATAATCTGTGAGTTATGTTATGTGCACTGTGCAGATTATTTTACTTGATATTTATACTTCATCTGTAGCAGCAAGTAGTAATTGCACTGTTACAAGATGATGAGAGATTTTATTGATATATACTGTACTACTTCGTATGGTTGAAGTCCTATTGTTTCTTTTTCTCCAGTTTAAATAGGATAAACTTCAAATATAATTACTTCTTTTATGCAAATAAATAGACACGTACTTTTTATTTATTTAATTTTTATTTGTAAGAATAAAACAAAATGTAAAAATCTACTGTATTTGTTTTTAGATTTTTAATTTTTCTACTAGAGACTACAGGATTCATACTTCCTTTATTATTTGTGAAGGAAGTGTGACCATTGTCTTGGGACAGAGGTAGTAATTAATACAGTATATTAATGCACGAATCTGTTCATTAATTAAAATCAAATCAATCAAACATGTACTCTCTCAGACTAATAGTTACATTTCCTTCACAAACTACAAAAAAAAAGTGTGACTATTGTTTTGGTTGTGAGAGAGTATTAATTTTTGGGATAATTACATTTTGCTACTTGAGTTTTAGAGGTTTGGCACTTTGCTATCCAATCGGAAAATTTGCTCCGATGATTACCTGAAATTTGATAATTTTGCACTTGCTACCTCTCGGATGATCGGATTAAAATATTCCGAAGAATATTTCAAAAACGTGATTTGCAGGGTGACTTTTTAAAGCTAAAGATAAATTTGCCCTTCTTTCTTTCTTTTTATGTATTTTTAAAAAATTAAAAATAATTACAAAATAAAATAAAAAAACAAAAAATCAAATCTACTACTATTGCTTCTATCTCTCTTCTTGCTTATTCTTTGGAATATTCCAATTCAGTCAACCAACAAGTAGCAAAATGCAAAATTATCAAACTATCAAACTTCAGGTATTTTCCTATCGGTCAACAAAATGGCAAAACTTTCAAACATGCAAAATTCAATTATCCCTTAATTCTTTGCATTTAAAGTATATTCATCAATGATAAATGAAACATAATAATAAGATAATTAATGTATTGTATAATGAAAATTGAAAAAAAAAAATATATATAATTGAAACATTTATAAATCTCAAAATGAAATTAAAATATTAAATTAATAATTTTTTGCTAAAATAGTCAATGAAATTTAATTTAAATGAAGTAATAATATATAATTTAATAAATTAGCATATTATTGATAATTGTAATATTTATAAATTATTAATTTAAAATTTTAATTAATTTAATATTTATAAAGGATTCTCGTAGATAATATTATCAAATTTGATAATTTTAAGTTAAAAAATTGTTGTTTTTTTAGAAATGTTAGTCTCAACTATTTATGGGCAGACTTTTCATTTTTTGGAGTCTCAACTATTTATGGGCAGACTTTTCAAAATTTAAAGTCTGCCCATAATATTATCATTTTTTGATTTTTCAGCTAAGTTTTAAATTTTATACATATTTATATTATTTTTTAATTTAAAAATAAATTTTTACTCTTTACTTTTTTATTAACAAATCAAAAAATGTGATTTTTTTAATCGCTATGCCATTGATCAATGAATACATATATGGTTAGGAAAGTATGAGTATAGTTGATATGGATGTACTATTCACTTATAAAGTTTTTAATTTAGAAAACTTTTAGTGCAAGTAAATTTCATCAATCTTACACTAAAATTTCTTGTAAACGTAAATTTTTTATTTTGCATTAAAAATGATTTTTTGATGATATTTTCATATGAAAATTTCTTGTAAACGTAAATTTTTTATTTTGCATTAAAAATGATTTTTTGATGATATTTTCATATGAATAAAAGTGATGTATAATGAAAAAATTAAAATAAAAAGAGCATGAAACTACTAACTAAACACGAAAAAATCCAAAGGTAAGTACTGTAGTACTTTGCCCAAATAGACATTTTCAGGATACACTTACTAAAGCCCTAATCAAATATCTTAATTAGCTATAAATCTCGATTAACAAAAAAATAAAAATTAATAATAAATGAAACTAACTAAACACGAAAATATCCAAAGGTAAGTACTGTAGTACTCTGCCCAAATAGACATTTTCAGAATACACTTACTAAAGCCCTAATCAAATATCTTAATTAGCTATAAATCTCGATTAACAAAAAAATTAAAATTAATAATAAATGAAACTAACTAAACACGAAAATATCCAAAGGTAAGTACTGTAGTACTCTGCCCAAATAGACATTTTCAGGATACACTTACTAAAGCCCTAATCAAATATCTTAATTAGCTATAAATCTCGATTAACAAAAAAAAATAAAAATTAATAATAATCAGAGCAGGTCGTCGTCGTAGTCAAGAATAAGAAGAAGATATTTCCTTGTTACAGAATTATTATTTCCATTTGTGGTAAGTAACATAAATCTCTCTCACTACCTTCTAAAGCAACCAACGACCAAACACAACCTCTCAAATCTCTTTGATTATTATTATTATTATTATTACGGAGTATTATTTTATTGTTAGGGCTGTGGCTCACAATTCGCCCCTCTTTCTTTCTTTTATTCACCATCTCCACCTTTCCAATTCCTCAGCTATTTTCTTCGCATATACCACAGTTCAGGTACGCCTTGCTCTTAGCTTGGATTTCATTTTTTTTTTGTTTGGGTTAAATTTGCGCTGATTAGGTTGGGTTTCGATTCGTACTTGTAATCTATACTTCAGAATATTGTTTTGTTTCGATTGTTATGTTCTCGGAAATATGCGTGGAGTTTCTGGGAAATCTAGAATACGATGAAGTTGTTCTTCAATTGCGGGATGAAATTTGAGATTTTTAAAATTCTGGGTTCTTGTTAGATTTTAGTGCTATTTGCTGATTTTTCTTGACAATTATATTTGCAAATGTTGCATTACTCCCTTTTCTCAAGTGCCAGCATGAACATGCATTTGTTGTGATTGTAGTCCGAAAATACAATCTGAGATTGATCCTTCAATTTTAGTTCTAAAAGGCTTATCACTCTCATACAGGTAATTGAGGTTCCTGTTACAGATCTGAGGCCCAAGATTACGAAAGAGGCATCACTCTATGCAAGTTTCTTTTAATTGTTTTTACGCTGTCAGGTTCGGTTGATGAAATTGATTTCCAACTTTTTCGATGCAATTAGTTTTGGTGTTTGTTTAATTTGTCACGGATGCCACGTAGTCATTGTTTTTTCTTGCATTATTTCGCTGTTTATTGAAAAAACTGATTGCTACGGAACATTAATTACACTCCCATCACTTTAGTGTTTGTTGCGCTGCCTCCATATTCTTCAAATTTATATTATGCTGTATAAAAAAACGTGTAATTTGTTCCAATTCTTTTTTTGGTTCCATGGAATTTATTAATCACATGTCCATAAAAAATAGAACCTTCTGCATCTGATCTTGTTAGTTGAGGAAACAAGTCAGAAAGTAAATCCGAACCTACAAATCATAAGTAATCATTGCCATAATTACAATTAGAAGTTGGTCAAACTTTGATCGGGAAATTAGTCCGTACTTTGAATCGTTTTATTAGTAGGGAGATTTTCCATATAGTCTATTATCACAAAATTATTCGCCTCAGCCTTCATCAAAAGTACTCATTGTTTTATCTGACTATAAATTTGTAACTGAAATACCTTTGATCATCCTCTGATTTCTAAATTCACATGATAATACTCAATTCTCCTCTGATTTATTTATTCCCCACTTGATAATGCAGGGAAAGCAATTGCCATTTGATGATTTGACCCTTAAACAAAATATCTAATTTGGACTTTTTACCAAGAACACATTTATCCGTATTAATATTGTTTGCATTATCCCTTCCTTTTATATTATCAACACCATCATCACTTGCATTCAATTAAAGTGACACCCACATTTATTGTCTCTGTATCCTAATGTTTTGGGTTTCATTTGCAGGGAAAATTGATTTGCTTGATTAAACAGCAGTATGGATGATACAATAGCCGATGACATACTGCAATTAAATGAAATGGTTACACCTCATGCTGGTGATTATCAAAATCAATATTCGAATATTTTGGACGCAAAAGACCAAGACAGAATTGTTTCGTCCGAACACGCGAGTGCCAGTCCTCGCTGTATGGATGATGCCGGGGTCATGGTTGAAGAATTGACTCTGAGAAATTATGATGGCGAAAAAATGACAACAGGTGGTTCTGCTAACAATAGAGAGCGAATGTCGAATAGGAAGAACCAGTGGCAGAACCTGTATCAAATACAAGGCGGGCACAAAGGAAATGGCCAAGCAACTTCAAGTGCCTGGGAAGGCGGGGACAAGCATTTCTTCACCGAATTACTAGATGAAAAGCAACCACAAGAAAGTTACAATTGTAATTCTATCGAGGATAATTTGGTGAACAACGATGATAAAAGTAATGCCGATGTTATTTTACATCCCTCTGGAGGCATCAGGACAAAAATGCTTTCTAAATCTGGGTTTTCGGAATTTTTTGTGAAGAACACGTTGAGAGATAAAGGAGTAATACATAAAATGCAAGATTGTTCAACAAATACTGTTGCACCATTATGCCTGACTGCAGGAACTGTCTTGCCTCTTTCAGAGGGTGTTTCTGATCCATTGAATACAATTCATTCTACAAGTTTTCGTGATGGAATTAATTTGAGGGAATGGCTTGGAAGTGGCGTTAAGAAGTTAAATAAAGCTGAGAAGATGCGTGTATTCCGGCAGGTTATTGATCTTGTGGATTTTTCACATTCCCGAGGAGTTCCCCTTCTAGGCCTGAAACCTTCTTGCTTCAAATTGTCGGGGTCATACCATATCATATATTTAGGATCTTCTGTTCGCACAATCCCACCAGAAATTGTTAAAGATCACGTTACTTACCAAAATCTAAATGAAAAGAGGCCGATGCATCAAGTCAACCTTCTATCAGACAATCACTCTGCAAAAAAGCAGAAATCGGGTGAAAACACGAAGCCTATTCAAAGATGGTCTCAGTTCTCTTCAAGGTCAGGCATTAAGTCAACATCATTAAGCATTGCTAGTGCACGTAGTGCTGACACAAGGGATCCTAGCAATAATTTAGTTGCAGAGAACAATCCCAGAGCTGAGATTAGGAGCCACATTAAATTGTTCGGACATAATCTGCCTAATTCAACACAAGTGTTCCAGGGCTCTTCGAGTTTGATGCTGGAAGATAAGTGGTATACGAGTCCTGAGCTGGTCAATGACAAAGTCTGCACTTTTGCATCAAATATCTATTGCTTGGGGGTTCTTCTATTTGAGGTTTGTGAATGGTGACTTATATCTATTTCCTCATAATTTGACAGACTCCTCTGAACAAAACTGCCAAAATAATATAGTCATAATATACATTACCGGTACTGATTGTTATTCATTAAAATAAGAATATGTATAATTTTGTGAATTTCAGTGCAAATAAATTTTATCCTGATTATTTTGAATGTTTTGTTTCAACCAAGTCAGTGTTGTTAAATGGCGGTGTTATGGAGGTATGGCGTGGCGGTTATTTTTGCGCCGCCACATGGCACTATGGTCGGCCTACTGCTATTTTTCGCGACCCGCCATTGATAACACTGATCTATATTCCATTCATTACTAAACTAACCGTTTTAATATCTTTTCTACTTGACCCCCGAAAACATGTGGAAGTACTTTTGGCACCGAGCTTTAATTTCCCATTAGTTTAATGGAAATTGTCTATTTTCAAGAATTATATATATTTAAAATTATTTTTTTCTCGATTTATGCGTGTCATCCTTGCGCAGGGGCCATGCTAATCTTCTCTGTTTATATGTGTCAAGTAAATTGCTTTAACTTGAGAAACAGTCTCTTCTTCCTAGCACTTAAACTGTTAGTCTGTCCTTTTGATACTAATATGGATTGTACTGCCAGTTACTTGTTTCGTTTGAATCGGGAAGATCTCACGATGCTGCAATGCACGATTTAAGTCATAGGATTCTCCCACCTAGTTTTCTTTCAGAGAATCCAAAGGAAGCTGGATTTTGCCTTTGGTTACTTCATCCCGAACCTTCTTTACGGCCATCAACCAGGTATTTCTATGATCTCTAATTTGGGCTTCATATTTTTTCTCCACAATTCCCACCTCCTGTTGTCTCGTCAGTTCTAGATCTAAAGATGAGTAGTTTAATTTAACTATGAAATACACCGATAATGTGCATTGGAAATTCAGACAAACAAATAAGTTACAGAGGACTATAGTCATGCTGGATTTAACCATGATTTAGTTGATTATGGTTTCTTATATTACATGAAACATGATAAATTATATTTAGAGTCCTTAGTTACTTTTGAAGTTTGTATTGAACACGGGCATGTATATTTTTAATGCCATTGTCAGAAGAATGGTTCAATTTTTCTGTTGGTTTTTTAGATATCCGAAATCTCCACAGTATGGCTGCTTCATTGTGGATTGTTTTCTGTGATACGCCAGTTCGAGTGACTAACTGCTTTAATTACTGTTGAATAACAGAGAAATTTTGCAATCCGAACTTATGAAGGGAGTTCTAGAAATACATGGAGTCGAGGAATTATCATTTATTGAGAAAGAAGATGAGGAATCAGAATTGTTGATGCATTTCTTACTTTCGCTGAACGAGCAAAAACAAAAGGACGCATCCAATCTCATGGAACAAATCCAGTGCATAGAAGCTGATATACAAGAGATCGAAAAACGACGACCCAAAAAAAATCTGGCTCTATCTGATGCATTTTCAGAGATACCCTCTGTTAGTGATACAAAAACAAGGCTGATGAGTAATATCAGCCAACTTGAAAATGCTTACTTTTCTATGAGATCCACCATTCAGCCTTTTGATAGTGATGCTATAACTCATAGAGATGGACAGCTCTTAAAAAGTCGCCAAAATTGGTGCACTGTAGGAAATGAAGATAAACACAATACTGTGGATCGTTTAGGGGGCTTCTTTGATGGTTTATGCAAATATGCACGCTACAATAAATTTGAAGTAAGAGGGGTATTAAGGAATGGAGAGTTTAATAGTTCTGCAAATGTGATATGCTCTTTGAGCTTTGATCGGGATGAAGACTATTTAGCCACAGGAGGGGTGTCTAAGAAGATCAAGATTTTTGAATTCCAAGGTCTCTTTAATGACTCTGTGGACATTCATTATCCAGTTGTAGAGATGTCGAATAAGTCGAAGCTGAGTTGCATTTGCTGGAATAGCTATATCAGGAATTACCTTGCTTCAACTGATTATGAAGGCATAGTCAAGGTATGTGTATTCTTTGCTTATTGTTTGTGTTAACGGAAGTTACTGCAGTAGGTAGATTGGGTAACTGATGTGAATTTTCTCAAATGTCAGATTATATTCTGTTTGTACAATGTATACAAGTTAGAGCACTAACACTCTTGCTAACTCTTTAAAATTGTTTCATATTTTTAATTCACCCAGTTGCACTGTGATAGAGTGATATATATGTATATAACTATATATGCACAAAATTTATGCCGTTTCTGTTGTAATATCACCTGATATCCTTCTTAATGTTAACTCCTGTTATTTTCCCTCTTATTATTATTATGAATAGGATGATGATTTTTATTGTTATTATTAGTTTTGATTTTGGTTTTTAGTATTTTCGTCTTTTGCCTGCTGATGTAAACTTACCCAAATGTTTGTAGCTATGGGATGCATCAACTGGTCAAGGGTTTTCTCAATTTGCTGAGCATAGTGAACGGGCTTGGTCTGTTGATTTCTCTCAAGTTGATCCCACAAAGCTAGCAAGTGGCAGTGATGATCGTTTGGTGAAAGTTTGGAGCATCAATGAAGTAAGGCGTTGCAATTCCTGACTAACGTTTCCGAAATCTTTTATTCTTTACTTCCCTCTTAAACCGAGTTTCTTGACTTCAAGTTCTCATCAGTTCTGATTTATTTATCAAATGTTTATTTACCCCGTATTCATAGATAGCCACATTTCGAGATACTTTATCATTGGGGTAGTTTCAAAATACCCCCCAGGCTTGATTAATTGTTAAAATTAAGAGGCTAACTATAATATTCGTATAAATGTGAATGGGTTTTTGAAATATTATTTTTTGTTTATGAATGTGGGTGGGGTAGTGGGATGAATGTAAGTATGAAATCAAACATCAGGGGTATTTTGTGTGTGGTTGAAAGTTAGTTTTTTTATTAAGACAAACGTAAAGGGCATTTTTTGTCATCATATCATTATTTTATGTATATTTGCTTGGTTTATGCTACTACTGAAATTGTTATTTCACTATCCTTTGGTGTGCAGAGAAATAGTTTATGCTCAATTAGGAACAATGCAAATGTTTGCTGCGTGCAGTTCTCTCCTCACTCCACTCATCTGTTGTCCTTTAGCTCCGCTGATTACAAGACATATTGCTATGATCTCCGAAATGTCTCAACCCCTTGGTGCGTATTGGCTGGCCACGAGAAAACAGTTAGCTATGCCAAATTCTTGGATGCGGGAACTATTGTTTCTGCATCTACAGACAATACTTTGAAGGTTTGGGATCTAAAGAAGACGAGTTCTAATTCTGTATCGAGAGATGCTTGTGTTTTGACTCTCAGAGGGCATACTAACGAGAAGGTAGGTTTTTGGTTGAGCATGCAACAACTGGGGGTGGGAGATATTTTTTCACTAGTTGTACAAATTCATGAACTTTCTTGCCAATATTTTGACTATTTTTTTCCTCTTGCAGAACTTTGTTGGGCTATCAGTTGCAGATGGATATATAGCGTGTGGTTCCGAGACAAATGAGGTTACCCTCACTTCTAACTCACATTTTTCACATAAAAATTTAAAACTAAGAGGCTGTTCCCATTTATTATTATTATTATTATTATTATTATTATTATTATTATTATTATTATTATTATTATTATTATTATTATTATTATTATTATTATTATTATTATTATTATTATTATTATTATTATCAATTTATCATTATTATTATTAATTTCCAATATCCAATTAAGGTGTTCAAACACCCCGTTGTGGTTTGTATTTCAATTTACCTTACAAATAGCCCCTCCCCCATGCTAAAGTACTATTTGTAATTTTGAGTGTTATCTAGTTCTTTGTGTAATGAAATTAAGCACAAGGTATATTTTTTCTAATAACCCCTTATTATAATCCTAAGGAGTAGGGGTGAAAAAACGTGGTATAATAAGATACACATGCATGCATGTAATCTGTTTTTGTTGGTGCTATATGCCTCTCTTATTGGGAGATATACAATGTAATTTAGAAGTTAAAAAACTACATTATCCTTAATAGTCGTACTTTCAATGTCCCTGATTGTTCCTCCACACCACTCCTATAGTTTGGCCTTGTCAATACTAATTTATGCGTTTCAATATGTACATATGTGCAGGTGTATGCCTACCATAGATCTCTGCCTATGCCAATTACTGCCAGAAAATTTGGCTCTATTGACCCGATAACTGGTAAGGAATCTGCAGATGACAACGGACAATTTGTTTCAAGCGTCTGCTGGAGACGAAAATCGAATATGGTGGTTGCTGCTAACTCATCTGGTTGTATTAAACTTATGCAAATGGTTTAGAATTATTTATTATTTTTTCTCATAGTATCAAAAACTTCACTCATATCCCGGGAAATGATCAGGCCTAAAGTTGGGATCCTACCTATATGAGAGACTTATACATGGCAGCATTTATTTTATGTACAGAACATGGGAATTTGTTTGGCTTGAATCGTTTAAATTCAGGCTTGTTGACATGTTTTCGTGTGGTTGAGGTGGTCTGTTTGGTGGTATAAGCCTGTATTAACTTGTGTGCTCAAGCTTTTAATAGCCTATACCAGGTTTTGTTTTGGCACTTTCATCAATTCTTATTCCATGCGTAGAGCTTCCCAGTGAGCTTTTTTTACAGTTGTGGATTTATTGTTAATTCATTATATAATGTGCTTTCTGCAGGCAGGTACAATTTCTGCACTTAAATCTGGAACTTGTTTTTGCAGTTTCACTCTTATTTGTTTTTTGATATCAAATAAAGGACATGGATAACTAGATATTTGTTTCATGCCCGAATGCAGGCCCCAACTCCCCCAACCTCAAATCCTCAATCCACTGTAACCACAATTGTTTTCTTATTTCCACCATAAAAAGCATAACAAATAAAATATAAATTAATTCCTCAAAATTCTTCCGACTCTTACAAGAACCAGAAGTACCGCTATTGGAACACCTTCCGCATACGAAGAATTGAGAATTGAAAGAAAACTATTTTAAGTTTAAGGAGGGTGTATTCAATCGAGACTCTATATGATTTTTATGGACTTTTAAAGTCTACGGGTATTCAATCCGGATTTTTAAAAGTCCATTAAAATCTTGAGGTATTCAATACGGATTTTAAAAAGTCTTTAAAAATCTAACGGTATTCAAAAGTTAATGGATTTTAAAAGTCAATGAATTTTAATTGATTTCATGTCCAAAATACAAAAGAATTCCATCATTTGAAATCTCTTCTAAATACGTGAGATTTCTATGGACTTCTATTTTAATTGATTAATTTATTATTAAAAATAATAAAATATAAAAATATATATAAAAACATAGTAGAATTAATAATAAAATTAGAAAATATGAAAAAAATAAAAATAAAAATAAAATAATTTTTTCAAAAAATAATATTATAATAAAATTAATATTAAAATTATTAAAAATCTTTTTCCAATTTTGGTCTCGATTAGTTCACGAGATTGAATGACCAATTCTCCGAACCCTCGATTGATTGTTTTCCAAGAATGTTGAGCCGGGTATATAAGCCATGTATCCGGGAGGAACTTAAAAAAAATGCTTCGATTTTTTCACTCTCTTTTGGTCTTGCAGCTATTTCAAAAAAATCCGATTCGTGCGGATTCAAATTAATAAATTTGTATTTAGTAAAAAATTATAAAAATAATTAAATTTATTTATCAAGTTATTTTAAAAAATATAACTATTTTTTAATTATATATTTTACTAGTTTAAAAATTATAAAAATCCATTTAAATTAATAAAAAAATATTTAAAAAATAAAAGAAAGTCTATCAGACTCTATGAAAATCTATATATAAAGTCATTCAAACTCTGCATAGACTCTGTGAATTTTCCAAATCAACGAAACTCCATGGACTTTTTAAAGTCCAAAAAAATCTAATAAAATCCTAATTGAATACACCCCTCTAAAATGGAAATAAATGGGTCAAGATATTTACACTTTACTTCACAGTTCACTCACTTTTTTTTTATTTTTATATTGTCAGAATTATCTTTATTGCCCTTTTTTTATTAGCAATATTAATACACCCCTCAAAAATAAATAAATAAACTAATAAATTAATATTGCAAATAATAAAAAGGGCAATAAAAATATTTCAAATTATATAAAAATAAAAGAAGAGTTTGTGAAGTAAAGATGAAGGGGTAAATATCTTGATCCAAAATAAAGCCCAGCCCACTAACAACCACGTCATTCCTATTCCCTACACGGTAATTTAATAAAAAAATCATTTCAGTAACCTTGATATTCTTTTAGTTCGAAGCTTTTCTCCCTATCGAAAATTCAACAAAATTAGGTTTTCGTTTTCTGCATTCTATTTCGGTTTTTCCTAACCAATTTTTTACTGGTTCATATATTCTGTTGGAATTAAATTGAATTTTTTTGTATGTTTATTCGCAGCGCGCAGTGCGAGGGATCCGATCTGAGTTCGAGGTGATTGATTGTTTATACTTCGAATTTTCTGTGCGTATGATATTGATCGCCTCTGTAGTTTATTTAATTATTATTATTAGTTTTACTTGAGTTTCAATGTCCTGTATTTCTGTATTGTGAATATGAATGGGGGATTTAGATTTGGATATATGATCCGAAACAAGGGTTTCAATTTTGGTACTTATACATTTATCTGAAAAACAAAATTGTTAAAGACAATCCGGATATGGCAGATGGGGTTCATAATGGAATTTGCGGAGAGTTTGGTGCTTCGACTGATGGAGGATCCTAGGGAGAGGGACAGGAAATTCAGGGAGCAGTTGTACGAACGTAAAGAGAGGTGCAAGAAGACCAAGGAAATGTGGAGCTTGCCTCTCCGCCCCTATGGCTTCTGGACATTCGAACGTCATAATGCTCAGCTTTTCTGGGACTCTCAGATTAGCCAAGTTGCTGGCCGGAGGGACCCGTACGATGACCTTATCCAGGATTACACTAGTGCTTCTACCTCCCAATCCAAATGATTGATTGGTTTGTTTCTCTCTTTCTTTGTATTTATTCTATTATTCCTCTCTGATTACTACATGGTATGTTTTTTTACCTGTGTTTGGCTGCATAATCTGAACATTTCAAAAAGACAAAATATTTGTTGCAATGTTGTGGATGGAGATTGAAATGTGTGTAGTGTAATGAACATGAGATATTCCGTGTAATTTGTAGAAATAATTTCTGATTCGAGCGGCGTTGACTTCTCTAAAAATCTTGCAAGATGTGCACTTTCTGGAATATAGTTTTGAAAGTATTGTAAGCGGCATACATTCAGAAAAAAGTGCAATTCAGCATTTGAGTGTTAGTCTAGGTTTTGGTACAGCAATGCAAATCAACTAATAAATGTAACGTACTGAGTGTTTAGTCCAATTGTGTGGTGTATCAATACTAAAATTCAGATTTACATAGTTTACCTGCTGAAAATTTATAAACACGTTAAAGGTAAATTTGTTCGAGTTATAAATAAATTTCAGTGTAGGTTTGTAATTGTTCTCCTAACTTCTGAGTGTGGCAATTCGTTCTTTGGAACGTTAGAATAACAAATTCTCTTATTTTGGCAATTCTCTGTGATAGCCGATAGGATATTCTTGTTGGTCATTGGTTTTTTTGCAAGTTGATGTTATAAGATATGATACCTCAGTTGTATTTTATGCAGGGAGTTCACAAGCATGTAGTTGAACGGTGACGACTACTATTGTTTTATTTGGCAGCATTTCATAAGACTTGGAATTATGTATTCTGTTCTATTGTTGTAATAAATACAATGACAAAAAGTTGTAATTGTGAGCTGAGATTTCTTCAAATTTCTCTACATATTCTTGGAAACTTAATTTAGATGGGTTTCTTAGGTTATTGTCATGGCCATTCTGAGTGGTTTGAATTATAGGAAAAAGTGATTCTCAAGGATATATTACAAGCATCTCTTTGGTCCGCATACATACATAACATTAAGCATAGACTTAGTTACTAGAATACCTAAATCACACTTGAACTTAGCTCAATCTAAAATCGCCCAAATATCGACAACCTTAACCCACCAAGGTGGTGAAACTCTCGAAACAATGCAAAAATTGGACCCAACAATGACGATCTTCTCACATTAACTTTCCGAGATTGCTCTACTTGTGCACATTTTCCATCATTCTAACTACTTCCGACATCTTAGGCCTCTGGTCCGGCACTCTTACCACACAAGCCATCGCAATCTGTAAAACCTCCACTAGTTCTTCCTCTATATCAGGACACCTCAACAAATCCACGTCGAAAACCTCTGCAGTCCACTCTTCCCGAACGACCGAGTGGACCCACCGGACCAAGTGGATAATCTCGTCCCCATTAGTAGTATGCACGGGAGACTTACTCGTTAGCAGCTCGAGCAGTACAACCCCAAAGCTGTAGACATCCGAAGCCTGAGTCGATTTACGAGTATCAGTCACCTCTGGTGCACGATAACCTGCGGATCGAGTAACGGGCTGGGCCAACGAGGTCATAATTGTCGATAGGCCCGGATCGGATACACAGCCGTATTGTTGGGAGTTTAGGAAAATGTTTGATGATTTGAGGTTGCCGTGAACTAGCTTGCCATTGTTTTCTGTGTGAACTCGGGCAATGCCTCTTGCGGCACCTATGGCTATCTTTAGTCGGGCTTCCCAATCTAGAATCATCCTATTTTCGCCTTGTTTTCCTGCGAGTTTGAAACGAAAGGAAAAATAAATTAGAGTAATCCTATTTGTGCTTATTTACAGAGCAAACTAACTTTCCATATATCTTTAACAAATAGTGCATGTGAATGATTCCAAAAATCAGCACACTCAGGTTACAGAGAAGACATAGTATCTTAAACAAAAAGTGAGATCAGATTCAGTATTTAAAGAAAAAATACATACCTAAAGCTTTTGCAGGTACACCCCTTTATGCAAATATCCCGAACCTCAGGGGTAGTTTCTGTAATTATCTCTAAATGCATAATATAAGGGATTCCTATACCCTACTTAGATTTTTGAAACTTCGTGTCATCAAAAACACAATTCTTTTATTCATTTTATTGTTTCGGTTGTTGAGCAGTCCGAGCACGAAAGATAAATCTAAAAGTGCTATCTTTAGTCTTTACCTAAGTGGGCTCCCAGTGATCACAAAACTACCAACAACAATCAATAAGATAAGCATCAACACTTTAAGTGATTATCAACTTTTAGCCGAAAAACACACTCCGATTCCAGGCCTCCTATCGACATTGTTACTACTCGACATGAATCAATATGAAATGTTTCGATCTAATTTCCTTTCATCCTAATGTAGTATGATAGATACCAGTAGAAGGAACTCGAGACTACTAAAATCCGAAATTTGGTGAATTCAGTCGAAATTTGGTGACCTGAATTCGATTTCAATAAGCAAAGTGAAGATAACATACCGTGCAACATCAAAGCCAAGCTGCCTTGACCGTAGTAATCATAGACCATTAGCTTCTCATCTTTGGAGTAATAATAAGCCCTTAGCTCCGTCACATTCTCGTGCTTGATACTTCCGATCAAATCCATATGCTGCTCGAAATCCTTCTTCCCTACATTAACATCCTTCAACCTCTTCACCACCACCATCGTTGCATCCTCCAATATCGCCTTGTAAGCCGTACCAAAAGTACCCTTCCCCAAAACCTCGGCCGAAGCCCTCAACAAATCCTCCAAATTGAAAGCATAGCTACACCCCTCGAAGAAAACCAGCTTGTTGCGAGCGCTCTCGCTCCGGGAGATGGCCTTATCCGGCGAGACGCCCCCCTTCTCCGAATTACCGTTATACCCTCCTCCGTCGAGGGATTTTCTCCTGAGCAAGCAGACGAGCAGGAGGAAGCTGAAACCGAGGACCCCGAGAACAGAGCAAGCAGAGACGATCCCGAGCATAGCCCTTTCGCTCAATTTTCTCGAATTCTTGTTTTTCGCGGTGAGGTTTTCTCGAGGGGGTAAGACGAGTGGTGCGCTTAAGATGGTGTAGTCGAGGAGGGACTCGCTGTTGCCGGCGAACGAGGACTTCGGGAACCGCCGGAGAGATTCGGGCACGACCCCGACGAGGCGGTTGGTGGAGAGGTTGAGGTACTGGAGATTCGGCAGGGGCAAATTGGGGATTTCGCCCGAGAGAGAGTTGTCGGCGAGATCCAAAGAAGCGAGGCGGGTGAGAGCGGATAGAGAAGGTGGAATGCTGCCGTTGAAGGCGTTCCCCGACAAGTCGAGGACGGTCAAATCGGTCCAGGCGGATAAATCGGGAGGCAGCGGGCCGGAGAGATTGTTGGACTGGAGATAGAGGAGGGTTAGGTTTGTGAGGCCGGCGAAATCGGGCGGGATTGCGCCGCCGATGCGGTTGGATCTGAGGCTCAAGATCTGCAGAGCGGAGAGGCGGCCGAGGGTGTTTCTGGGGATGGGTCCGTGTAGACCGACCGCCGGCAGGCGAAGGGCCGTGACTCGAAGGCCGTCGGCGCTGCAGGTGACGCCGGCCCAGTTTTGGCAGGGAGGAGAGGCTTGGGTCCAGTTGAGGGAGCGCACGTGCGGGAATTGGGCCGAGAAATCGAGCAGTGCTTGCGTGTCGCTTTCGAGGAGGGGTTCGGAGGAGGCGCATTTTAGCGGCGGGGATAGAAGGGCGAAGGTCGCCACCAAGATGGCCAAGGCGAAAGCTTGCGGATTTATCATTTCTTGTGCGTGTGTGTGTTTAGTGTGTGATAATGGGAGGGGAAACAAACAGCAGTTTTCTGTATATGTAATGAGTAGATATTTAGGATGTGCATCTGTACTAACTAAAATTCAAATATAAAAATTGCAAGTGTAAGTGAGAGTCTATTTTGTAGTTAAACCATGCTTTCATAAATGAAATATATATTCTATGTAATAATTTTGTATGCACATTCTGAACTCTGAAATGACGTTTTTTTCATTTTTTTTTTAAATTTTAATTATTTAATTAAAATTTTGTTTTTTCCAAAACATTAATTAAAATTATGTTGAACTCTGAAATTAAGCTTTTTCCATTTTTTTTATTTTAATTATTTAATTAAAAATTCATTTTTCAAAATTTTAATTAAAATTCAATTTTACCAAACGTAAATATTTTTAAATTTTTGAAATTTAAAAAATGCACACTTAATATAAATATGAATTTTAAATATCAATTAAGTCATACTTACATCGTTCCGAATTTCAAAACATACTACGTTTTTTGTTTTTTTGTTTTTTGTTTCAAAAATAAATATATACAAATACAACTAGACTTCTTAATATAAAATTGCGATCAAAATCATAAAAACATTGAAACACTTTAATATAAATAAGATTATACTATAAAATACTTATTATACTTTAAAATATTCAATAAACAATTAAAATATTAAAAAAAGTTTAGGGCGTGCACATTTTTAAGCCCTAAACTTCTTTTAATATTTTAATAATAAAAGTGTGTAACGTCCTAAATTTCTTTTAGTATTTTAATTGTTTATTGAATATTTTAAAGTATAATAAATATTTTTATAGTATAATTTATTGTTTCAATGTTTTTATAATTTTAGATCGCAATTTTATATTTTAAAAGTGTCGTCGTATTTGTTTATATTTATTGCGTAATTTTCAGAAATTAAAAATGAACTATCTTTTGAAATTTGGACGAATTTAATTACGTATATGAGTAAGGGACGAATTTAATTACGTGTATGAGTAAGTTGAAATGAATTACTTAATTGATTTTTATATTACGTGCACATTTTTTAAATTTTGTAGATAAGTGTGCATATTTATTATTTTTATTATTATTTTTATCTAAGTTCTCTAATTTTACACTATTTATTTTTTATTTTCATGCTTATGCGATTTAGTGTATCATACACTTTTTTTTATTTAATTGACATTTATCAAAAATAAGATGACAGTTTTAATTCAATTAATTTCATCATTTTTTATTGAAATTTTCATTTTTATAATTGAAATGAGAGCGGTGAACTCCAAAACTTAATACTACTGCGCCCTTGTGAAAGAGTGACGTAATGCTGATGTAATGTTGGTAGTATAAAATTGAAAGGTGTTAAAAAAACAAGGGTTGAAACGCATTATGCAAACTGCAAAGTATGATAGGGTATAATTTTACATATTTTAATGATATAAATATAACACATAAGAAATGCCAAGAAAATGGGTAAAAATGGTTGGCTCTTTTAAATGAGTATGGTTTATGAGGTAGTGGTTGGATCCACCAACTTGATTTGAATTAAAGAAGTTTAATAATAATTGAAAAGTGGTGCTTTATTAGATTACATTCTTGAAAATTCATATCATAACTTTCAAATAGTTAGTAATATTTTACAATGCTTTTTAACTCAGTCCGTCCCTCTAGCCGGCTCGGGCAAGCTTATTTACTTGTTACTCTCGTCCAGATTGATATGAATATTAATTTCATTTTTTTTAATACGCGGTGTAATAATTAATATATATTATTAGTATGGAAATTTATTATTTATATTAATTAAATACATTGATATATCAAGTAATTTTTATAGTTGATATTCGATTTAGACAACTATATTGACTTTTTACCATCCATTTAAACTTATCTATATAGTTTTTTAACCACTCTCCTTGTTTCAGAAATAAAGAGCCACAAAGTCAAACTCTAATCTTATAATGCGATAGTCAAAATTTTTTTTTTAATATTTATTAATTCTCGGTATTCTGTTGAATCAACTAGTTTTAATCATGTGTTTTAGCTTTCGCGTGCATTAGTTAGTATCAGAGTTGGAATGATGCCTCCCGTCACCAGTATGCTCGCAAATCTGTCGTTGAGGCCGCAACCCGTCGCGACGTGTCGCCGCCTTAAACCGTCATGTCGCAGCCCTTGCCGTCGAACTCGAGGATCTCCGTCTTGCCATCACCCATGGTCTAACGAAGGCTCGACACTGACCGATCCCCTCGATTGACCACACCCTTGACGATTGACGTCCTCGCCAACAATACCTACCCCGTCGACGCTTGGAGTCCCCGCTGTCAACGTGAAGTCGCCCTCGGCCTCGACCGTGTTATGCTGCTTTGAGTGTGGCGCGACCAGCCTCCGTTTGATACTTGCCCGTTCTCTTACCCCCACACGCTATGTGTGGATGAAGAGTTATCCACGTATGATGGTCCCTCTAAATTTGATGAAGAGCCCTTTTCAGAAATCCTTGTGCACTTGTGCTGAATTTTGATGTCGTTACCTCTGCACCACATCAACATGTTTTTGCCCTTGCGCTGAAAGGAGAAGATACTACCTTGCACCATATTCACATGCTCATGTTCTGGCGCTGCAACCCGATGTCGTTGCCGCTGACCTTGCGTCGCTTTCTCAAGTTGTTGCCCATGCGCCGGTTCTTCCAGTCACTGTCCCTGCGCCACGTCAATGTGTCAATGCCCTTGCACCATGCCCTCAGTGTCGTTGACGGTTGGTGTTTGATCCCGGCATCTTCGTGCTCGATTTTCAGGTTCGCGGTCGAACATTCTCCAAGAGAGGGAGAATGATACAGATATAAAAGGCAAAGATCATGTCTTGTTGCCCAAGCTAGTATTATTATTTTATTTATTTTATTTTATTAGGATTTTAGTACTATTTATATGTCTAAGTACTTTCATTTATTAAGTAGTTGCTTTGATATGAAATAAAATGTTCCTCTCTTGAGGTTTTTATCAGGTTTCGATATTCCTTAAGAATCAACGAAAGTTTGATATTTATTAATTCTCGGTATTCTGTTGAAAAACCTATTACAAACAAATTCTACTAAGTGTATTTGCAAAAATAGAAATCTATTTACTTATATCTATTCCGGGTCGTTTTATCTCGATTAAATTTTGACTGGAATGGGAGGTCACTAGCAACTACGCAAACACTAATTTATTTGATGAGAAATGGGTAATAGATCGAGCTGCACATTTTTTTGATTGAATTGAGATCGAGAGCAGCTCTTTTTTTTTTCTCTTTCTTATGATTTATTTTGTAGTATTTCTAAAAATGATTTTAAAAAATTCCGATATCTTGATTTCTTGTGGCGCCTAAAATTCTTACTCTGACTTTAATATACTACTATTGTCTTTTGATGACGTGACAAAAGTTTCTTAGACACGTGTGAGTAATTGATTTTAAGGATAATTATAATTTATTGGTTGAACTATAGGAACTTTCAGACTTTGGTAACTCATCTATTTTTTGATGGTTTAGTACTGAATTATAGCTTAATTACACTTTGGTAGCTGGATTGACGGATCCCGGTGACACGTGCAAAACACGTGCTTTCAGTTTACAGGTGTCACAATTACGTTGGTTGAAGGGGAAAAATTACTCTTTTAACTTTTTTATTATTTTTTAATTTTATTTATAAAACTAGAAGGAGAAAAATTACTCTTTTAACCTTTTTATTATTTTTTAATTTTATTTATAAAACTAAAAATACATATTTTGATTTTCTATACATACAATCAATTTAAACTGAAAGCACGTGTGTTTTTCTCCAACGAATTCCAACCGTCCGATTTATTCTCGCCTCACCTCATCTTCTTCGGATGGAAAAGCTTCGATTCTGTCCATGGCGGATATTCTTCGCGACATCGAGAAAATCGAAAACGGAGATTAGGCGGCGAGATTTCCAAGCCGCCCTCGCCAAAAGGGTCGAGCTCAGAGCTCTCCACGCTGCTCTAATGGCGGGAGACAGCCCCGCGAATCTCTGATTCCCACCTTCCGCTTCCCCTGCCTTGCCAAGCGCGTAATCTCTCCGCTCAGGATTACCATTATTGGAAAATATATTCGACCCACTATAAATGTCTAGTTGCCCAACTTCTCTAAAAGTTCGATATTCTGCCCACTATAAATGTCTAGTTGCCCAACTTCTCTAAAAGTTCAAGATTTTAGATGAAGCGCGGTTTCTTACAACCATAATTTCAACCCTAGTAAGTTTTCCCCCTTTTATTTCCTTATTGAATTTCGATTATTCAGTTATTTATTTTCTTAATTTGGGATTATTCAGTTTTCCCCAATTTATTTTAGTTATTTTTTCATAATTTTTTTATATCGTTTATCATACGTATTGGACGGTAAAAAAAAGTCAACGTTGACCACCAGTGACTATAGCTCTGGGACAGAAAGAGTATATGGTAAAATTGTCAATTGCCCTGTTTCTTTCTAGAACTGAATAATTCATCCTCAAAATATGCCCAGCGCTACAGCGATGAACCATTCTCAGGATACCAACTCCTTCGCCGCCGGCGCCGGCACCTCCAACATCACCCTCACCAACGACGTCGTTTTCGACCCAGTTCGTCATCTCCAACTCGGCCTCCCCTCTCATCATGCTTTAGAAAGATCCATTATTCGAGAAATATCTATTAAAATATAATTCCAAAAATTAAATGGGCAGCTCAGCGGGAAGAACATCGCTTGACGTGGGAGCTCATGGGGTTGCCGTCATCACCATCATCAACCCGCTGGTCAATTCTCTCTCGTTCGATGGTACTAATCAATGAATCCGATTTATATCGTTTTTAATTTTATTTTTGACGAGCTGTGCTGTTACTCGTTATCGGTGTCGTTTTTTAGTTTTTGTTTTAATTATAGTTTTTTAGGTTTCCATGATTTTCGATTTGGGGACGATTTAAAATTATAGGGTTCTTGCTTTTGGAGAATTGAGGATTGAGGGGTTTTTTTGGTAACGAGAGTTGATGAAATGAGGTGAATGTGTTTATTTGTTATTGTAATAAAAAATATGTATATTCCTTATGTAATAAGGAAGGATATACTGTATACAGTATTAATTTCTTAAACATTAATAAAGGATGAAAATGTCAATAATACCTTTCAGAGACCGCAGTTGTTATTAAAATAAGCACGTGTTTTGTACGTGTCGCCGGGATTCGCTGTTTCAGCCACTAAAATTTAATTAAGCCTTAATTCAGGTATTAAACTACAAAAAAAAAATGAGTTACCAAAGTCTGAAAGTGCCTATAGTTCAGCCAGTAAACTATAATTATCTCTTGATTTTACATGGCACAACTAGGGCTGGAAACGAGTCGAGCCGAGTCGAGCATTACGTTTATCGAGCCTGCTCGCCTAAAAATTACAGCTGCTCGAGCTCGAGCTCGAGCTCGACGAGCCGAAAAATGTAGGGCTCGAGCTCGACTCGACAACAAAATAAGCGGCTCGAGCTCGGCTCGAAATCGGCTCGACAAAAAATCATACATCTTAAATTGCAAGCAGTTCATATCCTCAAATAAGTACACAGTCATCAAGATTATAATCCATAACGTACATAAAAAAAATTCAATTCAAAAATTGATGCAGATATATATTTAAATAAGGCAAAGATTGTTTCTTATTGCCCAAGTTATTTAATTTAATTTATTTTATTTTATTAGGGTTTTAGTACTATTTATATGTCTAGTATTTTGATTTATTCGATAGTTGATTATTGATATGAAATAAAGTTTCGTC
>JACOMQ010000411.1:0-42853 GCA_014843705.1 Euphrasia arctica
CCTGACGCATACGCGCCACTGCCCCAGAGTACCAACGCAAGTGCGCTGAGAAAATTGGAGTTGTCGTCCGACACTCCTAGCTGTCGGCCGACACCTTTGCTGGGCCAAATTCGAGTCATATACAACATACTGAATTACACATTATATACAATTCTAAATTTCTAATTGATCGAGTACGGACGGGTTTCGTGTAATGGCTCGACTGTGTTTGACGAACATGGTTTACATGTTCGAAATAGTAGTCAATCGGAACACGATAATATGCAAGATATAGGGTGGGGCAAGATGTACGTTGTTTTGTACTTGAAATTATAAGATGAGATTAATTAACGAATTGAGTCAAGAATTAATCAATTCACACACATCATTTTCAGTCGTTAGAAATTATGTGGTTGAAAATCAGACAATAAGCGACCAAAATTTTATATCAGAACATGTTAAAATTGAGCAATGTCGATTGTCTGGTGTGCATCATCAAATGGGTCCATTTGAATTTATTTAATTCTTTTCTTTTTAAAAAAATATAATAATAATAATAGTAATTAATTAATTAATCAATTAATTGGATGAACGTATGTTGACTACTATACTCTTTCTTTCTCAGGTAAGTTGCACTATTTTCTGTTTTTGTAAAATACAAATTAAGTGGTGCAATCTTTTTGAAACGGAAGAAGTAGATCCACGAGTAGCTAGTACGTGTTTTTTATTTATTAAATTTATCTTAATTTATCTGAACACGAATTCAAGAGGATAAAGGTACATATTTAACGAACATGGAGGGCGTATGAGGTAAAGGTTAAGTGTGGACAAGAGGATTGTATTCACCGACCCTCTTAGATCCGTCAAAGGTACATTCGTATGTATATTGTTTTTAGTTGAATTATTTATAGTATATAATATAATGTCTGTTTTGTTTTGTTTTTTTTGTTCTTCACATTCAACTCGCGCATGTCACTACCAACTCTCTGTCTCGAATCAACGCTCCACTTACGACAATTCATGTTTTATTGTAAAATCTAGTTGGTCGTCAAAATAATCATAACTACAATCAAACTAATTAAGATTTACAACGTCTCTAATCAACAGTGATATAAATTATTAAGAGTACGTACCACTCATACATTTCTATCAAACCACATAATGTTAATAGTATGATCAAATTAAACTATTATTATTATGATATAGTCGTAGAAAAACAATATATATAATCCCAATAATTAAAGATTTCAAACTTATATTGATATTACTGTCAACTAAGAAACTTCAAGCGATCGAAATTGTGATGAATTCTACCGCCGCGCCATGATAATTAATTACCAAGTTGATTATAATAGCTACTCATAAACTAATTAATCACTTTCTAAAAAGATTTTAGAATTCTTCCAAAATCAATCAAATAGTAGTACTTACAGTACTAATTAGTTAGTCTCTTTGGTGATTACAAAGCTAGGTAACATGTTCAATTTTTTCATGAGATTTTTCTTTTTGTCATGCACGTACTTTTAGGCCATGTTATTTGACCTTTACTTTTGTGCTCAACAAAGAAAAAAACACAATTATTTCAAAATAATAAAATGGGTCGTACGTCATTATCTGCTTAATCAGCACATTAATCTTTTCAATTATATTAATCAAACCAAACTAAATTAGGTTAATTAGCCGATTGTTTAATGATAGTTACACATTGGCGTTCACATGCAACAACAGAAAAAGTGTGAGACACCAATTAATTAATCATACGATTAATCCTAATACAGGAGTAATGAGTTGTATGTAATTAATTCATTTTGTGTAGGTATAACATTGTCATTGTTTAACCTAATTTACACTATCACTCGTTAAATCATCGCCCAAACCAAAATCGAAAGACAGGTTTTTGTTTAGCTAGGATCTCAAGATTTTATGATCGATTACTCTTTCCTTTTATGTTTCTTGCCTTTCATTTAATTAAGATTTTGAATATCTTTATATCTCATCATTATAAAGGCAATTACTGACTTTAGAGTATGACTAACAAAATCTATATCTATATACTACATATTCCTTAAAAATTATTGTTTTAAGATAAATCTTTTTTTTTTTTATCATAGAGTAAGGAACAATATAATTAAGCTTCTTGATGTTAGTGCAGATCTTCTTTTCCTTTTTTCTTGCAAGAACAATCTTGTATGAGAAGAAAGGTATCATGATTTATTTTTAAATTTTATTTTCAAAAAGAAATTATTGAAAAAATAATAACAAAAAAATGATCTTTTTATTTTGTTGTTATTTACGTCATATGAAAAAGAAACAAAAAGAGGCTATCAACTTAAAGAAGCATTTTTTTTCTGGCATATATAGCTTCATTTTAATCAAGACCAAATAAATTCACTTATTTAATTAGGAAAAAAATTATTCTAAGAATAGAACTATTTGAATGATAAAAAATTATATATAAAAGAAAGTAATAGTTCATACATAGTCAACATAAAAAATCATCTTTTCATCGATAATTAATTTGAACTAATATTCCAATTTTCATAGAAATTTTGATTTTCTTTTACCCTTTGAATGAAAAAAAAATTGAAGTCCAAACCTTTTAATTTTGTAGAATTTATTTTAGTTTCAAATGGAATAAATAAACCAACAAATGAATAAAATATGTCACTCGATAATCATTTCAATAAGGCCAAAAAATGAGGGAGTGCGAGACACGTGGCAGAGAAGAGAATTTAATCCTTTGCGTGCGAAGGGAGTCCTTGTGGGTCCCACCCGTTTGTTTATATACTTCTCGCTCTCCCCCAAAAATTCTTGTGTGCCGTATTCTCTGACCCCCACAATCCATTTCAAATCAACGGCTCAGATTTTCAACACTCCATGTGTTCATCTTTAACCGTCCGATGATCCACCGATATGGGTCCCACTGGTCACAGTCCAATTAGCACTAAAAATTTAGTTACAATAAAATCTTCCCTCTCTTTCTCGTTTAAACATTCAACAATGTACTTAAAAAAAATATTTAGTCACCCATTTTTTTTAGTAATATAGTATATTATAAAATGTTGTGAAATAAATGTAAAATCAACCCTATGGTTAAAAAAAAAACAAATTTAACTTTACTATAATGAATCAAAAAAAAAAATTAAAAGGTGAGATTATTTTATTTTACGATCTGGATTGTTGATCGCAGTCAAAAAAATTAAAATCATGATTAAAATTTGAAGAGTAAGTGAGGGGGGTACAAGTGAGTCCCACCACAACACACTTTTTCTTCCTTCATAAACACAAGAATGTTCCCCCAATCCATCCATCACCATTCTCTCCTTGCTCATTCATCTTTCTCCAATTTTTGAGTGGGAAAATCAAGAAAATTCCATACATTTTCCTCACTTGTTTCAAATATTAAATTTGATTTACAACCCAAAGAGATCATCATGAGCATTACTTCTCTCCAAGCTTGCATGGACTCCTCAAATTGGCTGCAGGTAATAATATTAACAATAATAATTTGTGTGCATCATCACTTTCTAAAGTAGCTTCCATACATGATAAAATTTCAACAAAGACAAACCAACCCCTTTCAAAAGTAGCTTCCACATATAGACAAACCAACCCCTTTCAACAAAATTTCATGCTTCTTTTTTCACACACTAAATGTGAAATCAACACCATCATATTATGAATCAAAACACTAACATTCTTCGTGCTGATCTCAAACAGGGTGGAGCGATTTCCGACGACAACACCGGGCTACTAATGGACTCGTCGTCCCCAATCACAACTCCGACCGGCGACGACTTCCTCCCATGCAGCGGGCCCCTCGTCCAAAGACGACTAAGGCCAAACCACGATCAACCCCTCAAGTGTCCGAGGTGCGAATCCACACACACCAAATTCTGTTACTACAACAACTACAACCTCACTCAGCCTAGGTACTTCTGTAAGACCTGCCGTCGCTACTGGACCAAGGGCGGGACCCTCCGCAACATCCCTGTCGGAGGCGGATGCCGCAAGAACAAGAAAGTCTCCTCCAACTCCAAGAAACAGTCGACTCCTTCATCATCGTCCGATCATCAGAACATCAATCTCCACCGTCCATTCCAGAGTCAAACCGCCACAGATCTTCATCTAGCTTTTCCCGAGCAGCTCCGTTTCTCTTCCATCCATGGGGCGGGATCTTTTAACCCCGCCAACACGGGCTTCTTGTTCGAGAACATGATCATGAACCCGGTTGAGTGCATGGGCATGGAAACACCTATTCACGATAATTTCCATGGAAATGGTTATAATAATAATAATAATATCGATCATCATCCCTTTGGCTCGTCTTCTTTTGAGCATGGGAATGGTGATACGGGTGGTGGGGCCCATCATATTCTTGAGAGTTACCAGAGATTGATGCTGCCTTATGATGATGAGAGCAATCATTACCGTTATCATCATCTGGATCAGAATCAGGAGGTTGATGATGATGTGAAGCCGAATGCCAAGATTTTGTCGCTCGAGTGGCACGATTGTAATTCTGATGCTGGGAGCAAGGACCCGTTCAGGTACAATCTTGGCGGGCTAGGGTCGTGGACCGGGTTGATGAGCGGATACGGATCCTCTGCCACTAACCCATTAGTTTGATTCATTGATTATAATGTTTCAGTGTGTGTTCTTAGGTTTTGCAATTTGCAACATGTTGCCTGAAATGAGTGAGTTTAATATTGAGAAAATTATTATTATTATTATTATTACTTAAAAAACGACACAAGCGATAACGGCTAGTACTAGTAAGAATTATTCTCAGGACGATGAATTTAATAATGTAAAAGAATATTCAATCGAGTAACTGATCACTACCTGTGTACTAGTCGAGCTCATGATGAGGTGCAGGCGAAGGTAAAGCCTGGTGAAACGGGTTGGAGTCTTCATTGCTAGCTTTATTACTTACATCAAGAGAAGCAATGGGTTAGTGAAAAGAAACGACAATATCATAAACGAAAATTTTCAATGGAAGTCGAGAACTCTTGCATTATCCCATAAAATTGCATCGTCACAGTTAATCAAACTAAAATACTAATAAGAAGAGCGACAAAACTAGCTCCTAAACCGATCCACAACTTCTGAATTGTTTTTTCCATCGTAGCGACTTTCTTGTTCGTCTCTTTCAATTCTGCGACGTTCGAATTGATAGTTTTTAAGAGCCCCGGTATAGTTTGAGTACAATTTTTAATGGAAGGTGGGTCAGTCCAGCTATATTGACCACAACCTCCAAGCTTCTGCAACAAATAAGAAACACGAGGAAAACAGAATGAAGAAAACGAAATTGATTAAATTTATTAAATACAAGAGACTTTTGCATATCATGAATCTCCTTCCGGATACAAAGAAGTAATTCAAAGCACCTTTTGGGCTCCAATCATTTCCTCCCATTGTACGGATTTTAATATCCTACTCAATTCATTCATGAAAAATACGAACTACAAAGAAACAAACCTAGATGAAGAAGCTATAAAGTAGTTGTGAACCAGATATGATAGTTGGATACTGTATATACAATATAACACTACCTTTTTATTTAGATCGCCTAAAGGCAAGCCGTGGACATCGCCTACAGTATAAGGTGCGTCATTCAGCTCATGCCCTTCATAGCTCGTAAACGCACCAATAGCTCCTAGAAACCCTTCGTGGCTCAAAAACATGGCTTGCACTTGTCCCTTCGACCTATTAAATCCGTAAGTTAAAAACCGAGCCACGCATAATTTGTTACAAAAAATAAGAAGTTGAGTTAAGATTTACCAGAAGTTAACGGCAAATGAGATGGTGTCCATAGTGTACGCGTGGCCTCGGATGAAATACCCTCCAAAGAATATACGCTTAATTTTAAACAGCTTTGCGTTTAAGTAAGATATCTGCACGACACGAGGAAATAACATGGGGGTGCGCTTAATTCCAAACAACACGTACGGAAATCATACGTTTTGCGACCCAACTTACCTGACCGATATTATAAGAAATCATTCTCAAGAGAGACAGAGATAAATCTTCGGGTACGTAGTCTTTAGGGTCATTGTTTCCCGCTGCAATCTTGGCAAAACTAGAAGCTATAGTCCACGGAGGGAGACCTAACTGTGTCGTAATTAAAATTGTTAAACGTGTAAATAGAAATAAACGAGTAAACAAATGAGTTTGTGTACAACAGTGACCTTGTTGTCGTAATTTCCTCCATAAATATCCCCAACCAGCATGTCGATGGTTCTGTTGTCACCTCGTTGGCTCAGCTCCAATTGATCGTCAAAACTATTTAATATTTATTCAAGAAAACAGGAAAGTTCTAATCATTCAACCGCAAAGAAGAAGGTTTCAGAATAGAAAAGTCAGGCATTAGATCAAGGAAACCACCTTTTGAGATTGGTCAACAACTTCCCAAGACCCCAATATGTGCCCCCGCCGAGACATGTTCCACTCACTCGCTCAAATACTCCTTCTCCATCGACCTTCATACCCGGTAAAGTCGATTTGATCATTAATAGAGTAATAGGAAAAGAGAAATAGGCAAAAATAAGACCACCTTTATTATACTGACGCCAGATCCTATATTAACGAGGAGATACGGGTACAAGTCATTGGAGTCGATTTGCACAAACTCTTTCTTACCCTCCATGTGCGTAAAAGCTTCATGTCTAATTGCCTGCAAAAACAACAAAAATATATAAGCAGCACAAATTAAACGTTTTCTTTAACACATCGAAAGAATAAACAAACGCACCTTTAGCAGAAAATTTGCACCGGCCACAAGGCAATTCATTTCACCCTCTTTATCTATTGTAACCCCAAGTCTTTCTTTGAAAAGATCAGCATATTTGTGGGCCCCACCGCCTGTTGCCTTCGCACAAACGTCGCCAAGTTAATACCCGTAGAAAGCATTACACGTAATAAATCTTCCTCGTAGGAGTAAGTTTACAGCATGAACTTGCTCAGCAAAAAATAAATAAATCCTTATAAAGAATACCTTGATCACGGGATTCTTCCAATGGGGTGAATACATCCCTGTTGAAGAATGAAGATTTAATCATTCAAAGCCACTTATCAGAAATCAAAATTGAAAGAAGAAAAAAAAAGTAGCATCCGAAAAAACGTGAACAAAATGAAATGAAGCCTCCCACCACGAAGTGGGTAGCTCCATATGCCCCCGCAGTGAAGCCGATTGGAGTTGATGAAATCCAAGCACTCGTTAATTTTACTCGTCTCGAATTTTACGAAATGAAGCCTACCGCCACGAATCGGGTAGCTCCATGTGTTTGGGTCGGTGAAATCTAGTCCTGAATCGGTGGTCTTCCTCTTCTCGTCTCTTGAGAAGTAGATCAGTTTAATTAATGATCCTGCCGAGGCAAAGATAGAAACTTGATAACCAAAAATTGAAATTAAAAGGCCACAAAAACTCAAACTTCACAAGCTTCCAAGATGTTACAAATGACAAATAATGTATAGACAAAAACATATATACACAAACACATGATTATATATTCGAGTGACGGGTAAAACAGACAAGATAACTAAATGCACTATAATTGATAAAACCATACGGCAAAATTCATCGATATCCGATAACATTACGGCGGTGCTACACAATCTAAGGAGACTAAAACTTACCCTGTTTTCTCACAATAATCACATATTCACATAAACCTATTTTTTAATTAATTTTTAATCGTTTTCCAACTAAAAAAAAAAGGCAGGGGCTTTACCTCCAATATCCAAAGCCAGATGAGAAACATAACCGGACAAAATCGTGGGATTTTCGTCCTCGGAATTGCCTTGAATGGCGGTCCCACTGAGGTCCAACAGCGGCCGAGAAGACGGTCGGCGGATGGAATTGCTGGCGGACACAGTACGAGGATTGCCGCCGCCGTTCCGGGTATTGGGTTCTTGGTGGTCCTCTGTTGAGCCATCCATTTGTGCAACAATAATAACTCACTGCAACTGATAAACATGAGTTATTTATAGGCATCTGTTTGGTAGGTTTAATCCTAATAGGATTCTCGAGGATGAACATAAAATATTCGAATTTTGGATTGCATTAAGCTTCGGAAAAACATGGGTTTGGAATTTGGATATTACTAATTCTAGTACTATAAATACCATATGCCCAAAATTAAGGGTTTTTGACTAAACCCAATTTTTTTTCATGAAATCTCTCTTGTTTCATATATTGGATTTATGTTTTGGTGGAGGTAGAAACTAGAAATCGTGATATATTTTTTTTATTGTAAATAAAAAAAAACTCCAAATATTTTTAATTTTATAACCAAACAAGTTTCTTGCACTAGCAACATAACATAGTCCAGCATTTGACCAGAGGGGCAAGAAAAAAAGATCCCAAAACCACAATATACATTCACAAGTAATACTAATCCTTGGAATATTACATCACACCTCGTGCGCGAACCAGTGTGCATATTCTTCAAACACGGCCGTTATTCTTACAGGATTAATCGTGACACAGAAAACCCAACATAAAATCTCCATATTAGATCCTTAAACACCAGCAGCTTTCTCCATAGGTAGAGCATCATTTGGCTTTGAACGCTTCTTCTCGTAATCTTTCACAGCTGCTTTTATTGCATCCTCAGCAAGCATGCTGCAATGCAGTTTCACGGGTGGAAGAGAAAGATGTTTTGCAATTTCCCTGCATATCCCGAGTTCCAATATAAGTGAACAACAAATATGACACAAGAAACCGCTGAAACTATGAAAAAACATACCAATGTAAGAATATACGACAAATAGAGTTTGTTTTCAACTTATAAAAAATGTAACTTGCTCTTCATGACTCGTGCGTGCTCCATTTCAAATTCCATGTGAAGCCAATATAATACGGAGTACTAATTTCTAAAGACTATCCATATGTGACGAACAATTCTAACATATAATGCCTCTAATGGACCTATAAAATATTAAAATTCATTTGTATTTTTAGAATAATACCAATCTTATAACTAGTACCAACTCCCAAGTGCATACAAGTCTAACTAACACTACTGTCATTTATCATCACAATTTTCAAACAGATATCATCTTCCGACACATACTAGTCTACACATCATGGTTGCTCTCGCTACTTCTTGTGCTTTAATATGAAAAAGGACATCGGCTGACATAACTCAAGTAAGAAAAATTTAGTATGATGGAATGAACAAAAGTAGAAATTCAACAGAGAAAGGGACAACATTATCATAGGCCACAATAAAATAAAATAAAATAAACAAATGCGATTACCAAGAGAATCCGTTCTACAAAGGATGAAAAGACATGGCCTAAAAAGTATTACACCTTTAGAAGCAGGAACGGAGAATTTTATGTTGATACTTAATTCAATTTCAGCGTAGAAGCTGAAATGCTAGTAATTATTTACATTGAAGAGGCAAGATCGCTGTGTTTGAAAAAAATAAAAAAAAATACTCCGTACATAACATAGAATAAAATAGAACTCCCTCCGTCCCAGTAATACCTTCATAGGTATCCCGGAATGGATATTTATAAAAAAAATACTATGTTGATAAAAAATAAGGGCAAAATTATTTTTTGAAGTGAGAAAGTAAAAGTAGATGCGAGTACAGTTACAAACTTAGATTAAAAGCAAAATAAAATAAAATTGCCATTTAAGGTAAAAAGGTCAGTGTAATTATCTTTTAAGCGCATGAAAATACTTGTGGAACAACTCAAAAAAAAAAAAATGTACGAAAATATCTATGGTACTTATGACACAAATGTTAAATACAACATGGTCTTGAATTTATACATAATAGTGTTGGAAAATAAAAAATAAATTTAGAAGAAATAATAATACTACAGAGTACAGACATTAAATAAAGCATGGTCTTGAGCTTAAAAATGGAGGACACATAAACTAAGAGGGCAATCAGAAACATAAATAGTGCTTTTCTATCTTAAGAGATAAATATTACAGTTACCTATACAGACATAAAATGTATCAGGTAATGAGTTCGACTTACGTATTCTTGATTGACAGGACTTCCTCCATTTGCTTACCTTTCACCCATTCAGTGGCTGAAAAATAGAAAACACTTGTATTAGCAAAAACACTTATTCACAGGCAACGGAGTGACAGGCACACATCAAGGAGGGACAATAAACACACACACACACATATTATATACATAAAGATGATGACGACAATAATCACCATATCGTCACCTAAACGAAAGAATCAACTAGTAAAACCAGTGTGAAACTGTGAATAGAACCTTTGGTAAAGATTAGAGAAACCTTGAAAAAAATGGATCCAGTACAAAATCAAGGCAGCCTAACGGATAATTGTTTATGTGCAAGATTAATCCTTCATCGATAAGCAACAAATCCAATCAACTAATACTATATATTGTAGATGTTACTTGTCCTAGATAAAATCATACAATCACATCCTATATCCAGCTCCCAAATCACCTCACAACCAAATTAAACCAGAACACGGATAACTCAAAGAACTTAACATTAAACAACCTGTTATTGCCAATCGCAATACACTAATTCAAGCATTAATATAATGAATAACAATAATCCAATTTCCATTAATCTCGCAAACCTACCAACGGAGGAGGAGGCAATAGCAGAACCGCATCCGAAGGTCTTGAAACAAGCATCGACAATTTTGCCGGTCTCCTCGTCGACCTTAATCTGCAACTTCATCACGTCTCCGCAAGCCGGGGCTCCGACGAGACCCGTCCCGACAGTCGGGTCGTTCTTGTCGAATGACCCGACGTTCCTCGGGTTGTCGTAGTGATCTACCACCCTCTCGTGGTACATCCTCAGCGCCGGCGACGCAGGGGACCGCAGCCCATGTCCGATAATCCTTCTGGTTACGTGCCTCAACATTTTTTTTTTGGGGGATAAGATTGAAACGAGATTGGGTCTGTTCTGTTGCTAGGGTTTGTGGAAACTGTCAAATTGGTGGGAAATAGGCGGGTTGTGGATATTTGACCCGGTGTTGGGAATCGGGCTCGATTTTAAATCTTATCGTCAAATTATTATTTTATTTTTATTTTTATTTTTATCTAAGGAAAACAAAGGGCTTGGGTACTTTTTCGGTTGGGGTGGACAGATTACGTGTCTTTTCGAGTTGGGCTAACAATGGGCTTCTGGGTAACGATCCAGCTGATTAATTGAAAATAAAATAGTACTATTACATAAAAATATTTTTTTATTACAAATAATGCATATTGGGTAGTTTTTATAACATCAATACAAAACTCAAGGGGTGGGGTTATTACAAAACTCAAGGGGTGGGGTTATTTTGACAATATTTGAACACTTGATTGGCAGAAATCAAAAAAATGTTTTTTAAAAAAAGAATTGATTGTAATTTTGTTTTTAAAAATAAAAACATGTAAAAATATTGTGAGTTACAAAAGTAGAAAAATAAATAAATAAGTAAGAGTACGGTTGTATTATAAAGTGGAAAAAAAGTATAATTATTTTTATTTTAAAATGTAAAAAATACATATGACAACTTAAAATAAAAAAATGTCAAAATATATTTGAAACGAAGAGAATAAACATACTCTTTATTTCTATTTTAAGTATGGAAATAACCAAAAACCAACTTGCGTTTTTTATTCTCTTTAAATTATATGGTTTGGTCACAAATTAAACTTTATGGTAATTGTTTTATTTAAAGTTTTCATGAAGATAAATTTTGTGATAAGGAAGACAACAACATCGCATGTAGGGGATGATATTAAATCCGTGCAATTAAATTGACATCACATCTCGGGCACGATACCAAAAGTATGAAAAAATAAAGTGTTCCTTTTTGTGATATTTTACTCTAAATTAATACTTGTACCTAATTTTAGACACAATTCAAATGCATATAAACATCATCAAACAAAACCAGAAGATCATAAAATAAAAATTGTCCCACGACTCTCCGTTATGGAGCGATGACGTAATAGTAAGATTTTTTGCGAGGTGGAACTCGAATCCTGAATAAAAACTTCCATGCATGTAGATCTCTTTGTGCGAGATCGAGCCACGTTAATCTGTTTGTTTTTATGTTTTGATTATTAACTTAAGTTTGTACACATTGTTGTGATTTTGATTTGAAATTATAGAAAAACAACAATGCTTTAAATTGTCAACAAAAATGCCAAAAATCAATTATTAAAAATTAACTACGTATTGGTTAGGAGGCCATTCTTCAAAATGAACTAAAGTCAAAAGTCAAGCATTTGCATATATCAACGAAACCAACATTTCATATTGTTCCATCAATTGATTATTGAAACTATAATATTTTTATTTAGAGACATTAATAAACCTCAAAGTCTCAAAATCGGACGTGACATTATTTGCTTCACTAAGCAAAGCGTGACAAATATGATTTGTATCGATCTCAAGTTTGACTATACTAATTAACAACTCAAATCAAATTTCATTTCTAATCAACATGACTGTCTTTTTAGAACTAAGGAGACTTCAGAAGTAAGTTTAAATGAGTATCTACGCGTTTACTAGAAATTAAGTCAATTGTACTGTCAGGAGTTGATGAGTCTCTTGAATTCAAACAAATAATACAAATACATTTGATTCAAAAGCACTAGTAATATATAAAGAATCAATATTTAATGAGTATTCAATATATTAATCAAACATCCAATTAAGTGACGTTTAAGATATAGAAGTCAGATACTAGTTATTTGTATTAATTGATTTATTTTTATAGACAATCACAATTTAATTAGTATAGTACGTAGTTTTTCATCTCAAACTTATCATCATGCGTGAGAATTAAAAAAATATCGATTTATAATTATTTTTCTTATCAAAATTAAAAAGCGCCCATTTTTTTTAAAATAATAATGAGTAGTTGTAAATTAATAAATTTAAAAAAAAGTTAATACAAAATTTAAAAGAAAATTATTATTTGCAACTAAAAAGTAAAGATAGTAATTTCCTTTTATGTGTATTTACAACATTGATTGAATAATTAATATAGAAAATTGGTTATGCATTTAAGGAAAACATAAAATATACTATTTTGGAAAAAAAATTAGGCTCTACAGTATACATCACATTCACGATTTTCACTTGCTTTAAATAATCAATTAATAATTAATAATTAAAAATTAAAAAAAATTAAAAATAACACAAAAGGCACCCCATCTCATCCGTAATTACGATTCAACCATCTTCTTCATCAACAGTCGCTCTCTGCAAATTGTTTTTTCTTAATTTCCTGAATCACACACACACACACTATATATAACCAATTTTTTCATCGTCAATTATCATTTTGTTTGTTTGCATGCTTTGCGAAGCAGAGAAAAAAAGGGAGGAGGGCTTTATTTACTCACCGCACCACTATCTTTTTTGTTTGTTTGTTTCTCTCTCTGAAAAAAGCTCTGTTTTCCAAACGGGCCCTTATCAAATAAATAATGCGAGTGCGTAAAAACGGTTAAAGTTTAAATCTTTGTGATCTTTTTTATAGTTCTACAAATGGGGTCTCGTTAAATGTAGTTTTTTCTTTCCATTGTCTCTTGAGTTTGAGGAATTAGAGTAATTTGATTTATAGTTAATGAGGAGAAAAAAAGATTATTTTCAGTGTAGGAAAGGTGTTTGATACAATGGCTCTGTGTCTGTGCTAGTTTGAGTTTCTCCAATCATCAGCAATGGATTCCACGTGATTTCGAATATATTGTTGGTTATATTGTCTTAGTTTTATCTGTAAGATTATATGCAAGCCTAGTTATAAACTTATAGTGAATTAGTGATACTGGCCTCTCGAGGCCCTTTGAAATTCGCGTGCGGCTTCATCGAGTGATTTCGGATTTATCATGGAGGAAACTTTCATTCCCTTCCGTGGGATTAAAAACGACCTCAAAGGAAGACTCTCATGCTACAAACAAGACTGGAGTGGTGGGTTAAGCGCAGGTATCAGGTTCGTACGTGTACTCTCTTCATGCCTCAAACGAAAAAAAAAAAACCGATATACGATGACATCACTATTTATCATCAAGAACACTGTTTGTTTCATTTTGTATATTTGTATTGTTCATTTGTGTTTTGTTTTCAGGATTTTGGCTCCAACAACATACATATTTTTTGCATCAGCAATTCCTGTTATATCTTTCGGGGAGCAATTGGAAAGAAACACCGGTATTTTTTATTTTAACTAATTAAAATTTTAGCTACTTCAAACTTACTATTTACTATAATGAGTACTTTCTCCAGATGGAACTATAACGGCAGTGCAAACACTTGCATCGACTGCACTATGTGGCGTGATCCACTCGATCATAGGCGGTCAACCACTGCTCATACTCGGTGTAGCTGAGCCCACCGTCATAATGTACACCTTCATGTTCGATTTTGTCAAAGACCGAAAGTATTTGGGCCAGAAGCTATTCTTAGCTTGGGCAGGATGGTAAAATTGTATTACAAAATTCAAATTCTCTGGGACATTCTTATTAGGCATTTAACACTGTTGGTGTGTGTGTGTTTATTAGGGTCTGTGTGTGGACAGCACTTTTGCTTTTCTTGCTGGCTGTGTTGGGTGCATGCTCGATTATCAATCGATTTACGCGCCTAGCTGGCGAACTCTTCGGCCTTTTGATTGCGATGCTATTCATGCAGCAGGCAATTCGAGTGAGTCTTCATATATATACTCTCTTTTATAAAAACTTTTTGCCATATGTAATATTTATTTTGTAGGGAGTTGTCGAAGAATTCGGCATTCCCACGAGAGTAAACATAGACGAACCTGCATTCTCACCTTCATGGCGATTCGGTAATGGAATGTTCGCACTGGTTCTATCATTTGGCCTTCTCCTAACTGCTTTGAGGAGTCGGAAAGCTCGTTCCTGGCAATACGGGGCAGGTGTTTCTCGTTTCAACTGCATGAAAAATGAAATTTATATTACATATTACGTGTGTCGAGTTTGCTGACTTCGCCTTGTAATGTAAAAAGGATGGCTTCGAGGATTAGTAGCGGACTATGGGGTCCCACTGATGGTGTTCGTGTGGACTGCCGTGTCTTATATACCCATTAACGACGTCCCACCTGGAATACCGAGACGACTTCTTAGCCCGAACCCGTGGTCGGCTGGTGCATACTCGAACTGGACAGTCGTTAAGGATATGACGAAAGTGCCCCTGCTATATATTGTCGGGGCTTTTATTCCAGCCACGATGATCGCCGTGCTCTACTATTTCGATCACAGTGTCGCGTCTCAGCTTGCTCAGCAAAAGGAGTTCAATCTGAAGAAGCCTTCGTCTTATCACTACGACCTTCTTCTCTTGGGATTTCTGGTAAGCAAAAGATTCAGATTCCGATTCTATACGTATTATTGATTCGTATTCATTCCAATCACTAGGTCCTGCTCTGTGGTCTTCTCGGCATTCCTCCTTCCAACGGAGTTATTCCGCAGTCCCCTATGCACACGAAAAGTCTGGCCACCTTAAAACATCAGGTAATAAAAATATCCAACCACACACACTGAAAAATTAGGTGATAGTATTAATCTTGTTCTTTCTTATTCAGCTTATGAGGAATAAGCTCGTAACAGCCGCTCGAGCTAGCATTCGAAAAAACGCCAATTTATCGGAGCTGTACAAGAGCATGCAAGAGGCGTACACTGAAATGCAGACTCCACTCGTTCATCAAGCTCCCTCTTCCCTGGTAATCCTCGATTCGAGAGTGGTCGTGTTCTTTTAATGTCTCGATTACGAAAAAAAAACACTTCTGCTTTCAGCAGGGACTAAAGGAGCTGAAGGAATCCACAGTCGAAAGAGCCGCCAGTGGAGGCAACATGGATGCCATTTTCGACATCGATAAGGACGTTGACGACCTTTTACCCGTCGAGGTTAAAGAGCAGAGGCTCAGCAATGTGCTCCAGTCGGTTATGGTTGCCAGCTGTGTTGCAGCTATGCCCCTTTTGAAAAAGATCCCGACTTCAGTTCTGTGGGGGTATTTCGCGTTCATGGCGATCGAAAGCTTGCCTGGAAACCAGTTCTGGGAGCGAATACTACTGCTTTTTACTGCTCCTAGTCGAAGATACATGTAAGTGCATGCATTTTCTTTGTCTCGTCTCGATATATTTCTCTTTACGACTTTAAAACCGATGCAGGGTTCTGCAAGAGCATCACGCGAGGTTTGTGGAGACGGTGCCTTTCAAAACAATTGCGCTCTTCACTTTGTTTCAAACGTTTTACTTGCTTCTGTGCTTTGGCATAACGTGGATTCCAATAGCCGGTCTCCTTTTTCCTCTGTTGATCATGGTCCTCGTCCCTGTGAGACAGTATTTGCTTCCTAAGTTCTTCAAGGGGGCCCACTTGCAAGAGATGGATGCTGCAGAGTTCGAAGAAGCCGCTCCCACTATAAGCTACAACTTATCCTTTGAGGTAACGTTTTTTTAGTCTTTGCATCGGGGGGAAAGTGAAACAAAATGAAAGTTGATGGCGTAAACTGATAGAACCCCTTAGTTTAGGGGGCATGATGCAATATACCCTTAAAATTATTCACTTTTAAGTGTGAAAAACAAACACCCCTCTTGAATCTTGATGGTGCAGTTTGTAGAAAAAGAACAAATGGGCCAACTCATTTGTAATTTTGAAAGTGGTTGGGGTGTTTTTGTAAAGACTAAATTAACATCAGGGCTAGTATTTGTAATTAAACCTAAAAGATGGAGTAACTTGTTTTAACCATTACTATAAGTTTATAACTGTACATATGTATGCAGGATGAAGGTAATCAGACACATGCCACCAATCTTGATAGTGGCGAAGTACTGGACGAAATCATCACTAGAAGTCGCGGTGAAATACGACATGTTCGTAGCTCCGTTCAGTCTCCACGGGATGACATGAAACCCGTTTACAGCCCACGGTGAAACAAGTCAGAGGTTCATTTCATGGTTGATGTAAGAGAGGTCTTATGCTTGGTTTAACTTTTTATATTTTTACAGTTACTTGGTGTAACTATAGCAACATTGTGTTGTGTGATTGTTTGTGCATTTATATATATTCTTTAAATTTACGCTAATTATTCATGTGATGTATTTCTTCGGATGTAGCATAGATAAAACCTACACATGACAATAATCTTTTCCATTGCAATATACCAAATGTTGGTTGCTGCCAAAATACACATTAATCTGGTGTTGCGAAATAATGAGAAAGATCATAGGACAATGGATCAGTTGCTGTGAGGAATCGCAGAATGAAAACTATAGTTTGAGATTATACTATTTGAAATTTCGACAGATCGACGGAAATCACACCATCAAGAGGTTGCACCTGGATCACTGATCACGCCCAGAAAGTCGTCTTTTATGGTGCCAATGCAGAACTGCAAAACAAAGTAAGTAGTTTATTAACCACAATGAAACAGGAGGAGGAGGAATAAGTCGGGAATCACAGCAATCGTAAAATACATCTTATTGAAAGTAAGTGATGACGTACTCTATATTCCTAGTAGACGAACTTTCATAGGATAGAACACTCTTTCTACGGAATATCTTACCATAAAGCTAATCTTACAAGTAATCGACTGCATAATGTGTTAAAAGACTTGAAAACAGAAAGCCACCAGAGTAATCGACATGGCATGTTAAACAAAAGTGCAAAGCATTTTTTGACGTTGCAACACACGTGAAAACAGATTACGTACAATTTCTGTAGCGTCAACTCGTGTTCCGATAATTTTCAGTCTCACTTCACTGTCTTTCTGAATCTTGACCTGTTATATGATTAGCAAAAAAAAAAAAACTTAAAAAAAAAACTTAAAAAAAAAAAAAACTCATGTGCTTTTCCTATCAAATCACACATATTACATATACAGCCATCATAACAAAGAGAAAGTCGAAGTAGGCACATACAGATCCGTCCGAAGTCGTGTAGTTAGGCACATCTCCAGTTTGAAACTCCATATCATCAGGAATCAACTGCAGATAATCCAAAATAGTTTGTATTAAAATGTTGTCAGACATTTCATCCTAATAAATTTGCAACAAGAAACAACAGCAACAAATAAAGCCACTAACATGATTAGAAACGAAAATTTGGACCGGTCCAGCCTCAGCGAAAAATCCCATCTGCAGCCCACAAATGAAAGCACAATGTGTAAATCACCAAAAGATATACACATAACCAGAAGCAAATGATTAAACAAAAACTCCTGACCTTGTTAACCATAGTAACAACAGCTTCGAGAATTTCTCCCTTAAACGGTCGAAATACAACACACTGGTACTTAATCGGAAAGGTAACAAATCCCGTCCCATCACGAATCATCCCTTTCCCGACATTTTCAATGCCAGTAATAGCCACAATGAACCCATGCCGACCACTGCAGAACCAACGGATGTAAACTACGCAGCTATATTCTATTATCCGAATACAGAAACTTATAATAGGTGTTGGGAACTTAATAACCTGCACGTGCCTTCGACATCTTTCATGAGCTTGGCTACGAGCTTATCCCGAAGATCGCGACCAAAGTGACGGGGATGCAGCTGCATGTTTCGCTCCAATACTATGTGAAAAAACATCCTTCTTTTCGCTTATTTCAACTTCTAAACAGACTTTGTTTTCTTATTTGTTAAGTGTGATCCTGAAAATTGGGATGTCAACTCATAGATCAATCAGATCATATTCTACCAATCCAAAAATACCAAAATAATACGATCAATCAGATCATATTCTAAGAAATAACAGAATTTCTTTGAAACGCTTAATTATAGACGGGCGATGACGCAAGCACCAGTAAAGACAGTGCCGTCATCACAGCAAGTGAAGACGGGTCAAATCGAAACATATAATTTGCAGAAGAAAGAAATCCCTCCGTCGCCATTAATTTTCCCAATAAAAAACTGAGGAAATCGCACAGAATCGGAAACTGACCGTTAATCCAGCTCGCAGATGCCAAGAGAGAAACTGGGCGATCCTCTTTTCGATGATTTTTGACAGAAAATTAAATAATACCCAAATTAAAAAAAAAAAAAAAACTTTTTATGGTTGGAGCCGACCGGCACAACCACCTAATTACTCGGCCGACCGGTTTTTTTTATTTTAAATTTGTTTTCTTGAGTTTAATTCAATTATTAGTTATTACTCCTAATTAATTTCTGCATCACACCTCACCGGTCGGTGACAATTGACAAAGAAAGGTAGCGAAAAAGAAAAAACGATGAGGCCTCAAATAGTGTTATTTGGGGATTCACTTACACAGCGATCATTTGAATCGGGAGGTTGGGGCGCTGCTGTTGCTGATAGATACTCAAGAAAGGTTTCATTTTTATTTATTTTTACTTATTTTTATTTCAATTTCATGTATGGGTTTTGATCTGGGAATGCTGGGTTCCATGTTTTGTTTCAGGTTGATGTAGTGCTCCGTGGGTATGGTGGGTACAACACCAGGTGGGCCCTGTTCTTGTTGCATCACATTTTCCCTATGGTAAATTATTCGTTCTTGGAAAAGGCTTTGGATTGATTGTTCGATTATTGTCGTTTATGTTTTTGTTTTGTTTCTGTAAATTTGTTTGGGAGTGTTGATTGGCTGTTTTGGTTGGATCGGGTTATTGTTTGGTTTTTCGAGATCGAATAGCTTAGGTGCACTGAGATTTGTGTTGTGTTCAATTTTTTAGTAAAGCCTCAAATTTTGAACTGAAAACAAAAAATTGTATCTTTGACCCTGAACTCAAGTATGCTTTGTTTAAGTTTTTTGCACAACTAGACAAAGAATCGAGGTTTTGGTACCCTGGACTCCCTCTGGTAGTAAATATGTGTTGTTTTGGTTCTTGCACAAGAGTCGAAGAATCAAGGTACTAATTTACTATGTTGCCCTTATGAAATTACTTAGGAGTATTAAGCCGTTAAATACACTTGAAAGAAAACAATTTTCATTTGCAGTATATTCACATAATTTAGCGAGAATCTAAAAGTAGGGAAATCGGTGCTTTACATTTCAAATTATGCTTCTGGTCCGACTTTTACATGTAAAATACTAGCACTTTTAGCCTCCACTTTACAAACAACGCCGACATATGATTCTCAACTGTATTTCTCATTCCTAGCGTTTATCTAATTTTCGATTCTTGTTTGATTTTCTGAAGTAACCAAGGATTTGTTATCTTTATTGTTATTATATATGCTTATATTTATATTACAGGTATCTGATGTGCCTCCTAGTGCTGTTACTATATTTTTTGGGGCTAATGATGCGGCGCTTTTGAGCGGGACAGGAAAAAAGCAGCATGTGCCTAAGGAAGAATACAAGGAAAATTTGAGAAAAATGGTTCAACATATTAAGGTTTTTATTACACAAATGATACGGAACTTTGGTATAATATCATATGTGCTCAGTGTATATGCAGTAGGAGGTCGTTCTTCCATTCCATGTTTGAATCATCTGCTCTGCAACTTACGTCTTTAGTTTTGCTCTTTTTTTTTCTTTATGTTACGAAAAGATTTTTTAAACAGTTAACTGATTAAGTTTGCAGTATTTCCATATATATTCTATTACAATTTACAACATTCTAATTGGTTTTAGAGAACAATTGCAGAATTCATCCCCAAAGACACTTGTTGTGTTTATAACTCCACCTCCCGTTGATGAGCAAGGCCGTCGAGAATTCGCAAGGTAGTGATATTATTATTTTTGTGTGTATTTATTTATCTTGTGCCATACACTTTATTTTTGCGATTATTTACTCGAGCAGGTCTCTATATGGAAATAATGCCTCACAAGTGGATGATAGAACAAATGTAGTGACAGGAGGATACGCCGAGGAGTGCGTCAATCTAGCTAGCCAACGAGCTCGGTCTTCCTTCGGTCAATCTGTGGTCCAAGATGCAAGAAACCCAGGGTTGGCAGAAAAAGTTCTTAAGGTTTGTCAAAATCCAAGACATTTAGGGGTATTAGTAATTTTAGTAGATAAGTGGGGGGTTTTCGTAATTAAATAAACTCACATGGTTAAGGATAATTACATATAACTAGGGACAATTAGGGATGCTATAGGGAGTGTTTTATGTAATTATTCCAAAGGATGATTTACACTCTTGTGTTTCGATTTAATTTTTTCGTTTACAGGGATGGATTGCACTTGACACCCGAAGGAAATGCAGTTGTTTTCCGAGAAGTTGTCAAGATATTTGACGAGGCTGGCTTTTCAGATCTGCCGTACGATTTCCCCCGGCATTCGGAAATCAACGGAGAAAATCCTGGGGAAGCCTTCTTGCAACAGTGCCCTGCTGTGTAATATACATAGTTCATGTGGCTAAATTCGAGTTTTCATGTTTAATGGGACCTGAATTTCCTTTTTGGCCCTTCACATTTATTCTAAGATAATGTTGTTAGGTTATTATTGTTGTTGAAATGGAAACACAAGAAGTTATTTTGGCTTTTCAGCGTTTGCAAGAGTTGGTATCTCGACTTGAGATCAATTGTTAAATGTTCGTCTAGTTGCTCAAAAGTGAACTATTTAAACTTTGGCGCGAAACACTCTCTTGGGTGCGAAAGCACATCTTGAGTCGACCGATTTTTTTCTTCTCAAAATCGGTTTCACCTTTGTTCACTGTGTTTTGTATGAAACATCAGGCACACATGATCGAATCTTGAAAAGAACAAGTTTTTACGACACTAAAAACGAGTCCCATAATGAACGCCTCGAGTGACCTGGGTACATATTTCATTCCATGTACACATGAACACTCGCGGTCTTCATTACCCGACAAATGGGGCAAACAGCAACAAACTCTTCACAATCAGCACACAGACTCAAGTGCCGACAAGGCAATATCAAGACGGACACTCTTTTCGTACTGCAAGCTCGGCATTTTATAAAACCATTTCCAAGCGCTGGGTTTCTCAGATTGTTCGAACAAGAAATTTCACCATTGACTTCGCTGCTATCTCCAGAGCCCTCACAAGCATGGGCTGTGTTTTTCTGAAGCAGCTGCTGAATATTGGTCTGTAAGACGTTCACAACTGACTCGTTGTACTTTGCTCTGTAGTGCCAGGACTGAGCTTCCGTAGCGGCTTGATTGATCTTTTCCTCTAGCTCCTTGTTTTTACGGTTGAGGTCTTCGATTTGGAGCTCCTTCTCGCGTAGTTTAAGGTTGACTTTCTTTTCTAAGGCGGATAGCAAAGAAGCTGTCTGCCGCTGATGTATTTCTCTCACGCCCTTCAAGATATTCTCTTCCTATCGACAAAAATAGAATAAACCATTTGCTCTGAAAACAGAACTTTTTTTCTTATTGGAAGCACTCAAAACACTTCTCTATACCTGGAGTTTAATGTACCGTCCCAAATCTTCTGTTTGTCGATCCATCTCCATTTTGACTGTGTTACCGAGGGAAAGCATAACAGGAGTATTGTGTTTCATATTCTCACAGAAGGTGACTGAGGAATTACGCTCTTCTTCCTCGAGAGAGAGTTTGAGCCCGGTCGACACAGTGTTGGGATTCAAAGCAGGACCCGCCCGGCTAGTTTGAACCGGAACTGCAGAATTCCAAATGAAATAAATATGAAACAAGAAGGCAATCCTAAGCAAGAAAACAGATTGAGGCGAAATAAGAAGTCGATGAACATTGCAAAACCCGTGATCTGATTTTCCGATCAGAAATTAGGTACTTTAGCTATTCCTTCGATCAAATACCGACTGCAGCCTGATAATAACAAGAAACAAGAACCATATTTCTAACACAAACCTAACACTCACCATGCCCAAATAACTGGAATTGAGATTGAGGCATTGCATTGTTTTCATATGGGACCCGATTTTCCTCCGTGAAAACGGGGATAATCGTGTTTCTATTCTTTCCTCCTGTCATCTTCCTGCAAGTCATATATTCCATTTGATCAGGATCATACAATTTACAATGTGTACAAAATAAGTGCTAAAGAACCCATATATAAAGATGATGTTTTTAGCAGGGACAATAAAATTCAAGAAACACAATCAAAGATACCAAATCCTAATTCAATTGAACCCCACTATACTTGAAGTGATTACAGACCATTAATCATAAATCATTAATAAAAATAAAATAAAATAAACATGGGCCTATAAAATTGACCTATTTCAAGAACCCAAAAAGGAAATATGCAGAAACAAAGATCAGCATTCCTTAAAAACATCAAACAGGCAAAAAAGGGGAATCACAAAAATCACATGAGTAAACAACAACACAAATAATACAGACAACAAGAGCATAGCTAGGAAACTCACTTAGTATTTGGATTGCTTGTAAATTATAATCCCTTTTTTTTACAAATAAAAAACCCAACTTTATTTCCTCAAACTTTCTTCATGGGAAAAACAAAAACAAATTAATGTACAGAGTAGATGAGAAGAATAATGGGTGCCATTAAAATGATAGTAGGTGGTGGAGGTGTTATTTGTTGTTTCTTGGGGAAAAAAGAAAATGGAAGAGGGATTCATTTTTGTTGGTAATGCTGATTTCATTAATTTGTAAGGGAGTACTTCCGGTTGTTCAAGAATAAGATTGTGTTTTTTTTCTTTTCAATAACATTATTATTACCAATTCATGCCTTTTACTTTTATACAGAGTACTTTTCTTTTTGAAATGTCTGGTTATAAAAACTCATTAGTAATACTCATCCATCCTATTTTACTTTTTTTAAGTGCTTCTTAAAATATCTTATTATCTTTTCTACTCTATCTGTTTCTCTTACTAATTCTCACATTTTATTTATAAATTAAAAAAAATAAAGTGTAACAAATAGTACAGACAAATGAAGTATTTTTTTATTATTTAAATAATTATTTTACAAAATAAAACTATAAAAATTCACTACATATGTATATATATACAGTATTATTTTTGAATTATACCTTGAAAAAGGTGGAGGTAGTACTATTTTTTGATTTCTTATTTCTTTGGCTAATTGACTTTTCACTGTTTTACCATATCATTAAGTACTGGAGTAGTTTTTTTACAAAAGTAATATTTGAACAATTCTTTTTCTATTTTATGATACTTTCGGATCATACCTCAATCTTGTTGGTCAGTAAGCCAGGCACACATGCTTTTCAGATGAACAGTTTTTTTTAGATAAAAAGGTAAAAACAAAACTGCCCTTAAACTATTTAATATGATGTATTTTACTGAGTTTAGATAAAAATAAATAAAAGGAAGCTTAAACATCATAATTGTTGAGAAATTCACTAATTGTTTTTGATCTTTTTGACGATAAATTATACGACGAAGATCGAACCTCTAAATATGATTCAATTTCTTGCATATTCGGAACTTTTTAGTCAGATTATCTATGTTAAATTTTTATTTATTTGTAGCGTTTGATTGATGAGCGTGTTGAATTGCAGGTTTGCTGGTTCATGCATTATGCATGCTAATATAATTATCTAACGTGACCAACTTCTTTTGTTTGAATATGTTATCATCCTTTTATTGCTTATATATATGTACACAGAAAATAACAAAAAACAACAACCAATTGATCGACTCATCGAAAGGAATCATATTTTTCTCCGGGTACGTGTGTATACGTATATATTTTTCGAGCCTTTGTCATTAATAATATATGTAAATAATTGCCCACGCATACCAAATAAAAGTTTGCAAAAATGTGAAAATATTAATTAGTATTAATTTTTACTGTTTTACTTTATGATCATCATTAATTAATTAATAATTGATCTCAAACTTTTTTTTGATTGTGTGTGCATATTTCAAAGACTATGCTTTATCATTCTTTACACCAAGTATATATATAAAGACGAAAATTTAAACTACTATGTATGTGATTCCTTTTAATTACAGCTGCACTTTATTCCTCAATTCAAACCAAAACGAATATATATATGGTAGCTAAGTACATGCAATTTATGCAGGATAAAAGTAGTAAAAAACATGTGGAAGCTCATGCTCAAAGCACACCTTCTTTTCTCTCTCTCTCACACACACAAACACACAATTTTTGTTTTTAAAAATGTTTTTCCTATGAAGCAAAGCATCTCTATTGGTTTCTCCTCTACGGTTTCCACCCTTGCTTTTCCTACAATTCTTAGTATTTTATTTAAACTATTAATATATATATGTCTGAAAATATATACTATATCTTGCCTTTAGTACTTCCTCAATATGTCTTAAATTCTTGAACCCAACATAACATTCATTGGAGGAATATAATCACATTCTTTTTTGATTTTGCAGAATTTCATCATATCCCAAATCTTTCGACATTCGTTTCGTGTCTTCCGTTATGAGTTTCTTAACATTCATAACGGGGTCCACTAGATCGTGGCGGCCGGCCATGACTGTGGACACGACCACCTCGTCTTACTGGCTGAATTGGAGGGTTTTGCTCTGCTCCGTTTGGATTTTGATGTCGATGGTTTTCGCCTCCATTTTCATCTCCAAGCACGAGTGCCGCCGTCGAGCCTCGATTTCGAGCCCGGAAATCCGAGAGTCGAATATTCCGGGAGTGTTGTACGAGGACGAAGTTTGGAGGCCTTGCCTGAAAAGCATTCACCCCGCCTGGCTTCTCGGCTACCGGCTCTTCGCGTTCGTCGTGCTTTCGCTGATGCTTATACTCAATGTTGTGGTTGATGGTGGGAGCATTTTTTACTTCTACACTCAGTAAGATTTTCTGTCCGATTTTTTTCGAATTTATCGATAAATTTTGGAAGTTACGAAAACTGCCCCTGAGGTTTGAGTAATTGCGGAAAAGACCCGGGAAGTTTTAAAAATCGTAGAAACCGCCCTCGAGGTTTGATTGTGTTTTTTCTGAAACAAATGCTCATTTTTAACTTCTACACTCAGTAAGATTCTTTCGACTTTTTCGAATTTATCGATAAATTTTGGAATTACTAGAACAGCCCCTGAGGTTTGAAGTAATTGCAGAAAAGACCCGGGAGGTTTTAAAAATTGCAGAAATCGCCCTCGAGGTTTGATTGTGTTTCTGAAACAGATGCTCATTTTTGTTTTTCATAATGTTTCTGTAAACAGGTGGACTTTTACGCTGATTACCTTTTACTTCGCGGTACGTACACTTCGTTATATGGAAACAAATAGGGGCTATTTTGCAATTCTGAGAAGAGTTATAATTTTTGATTTTGTCATTTATTTTTTATAGCTTGGATCCTTGTTGTCCATGCGTGGATGCTTCCGGTATAATCAAAGCGAAGCGGATAATCATCTCGACACCTCCTATGGACCCTCGGCGAGTAATGATAATGTGTTGAATGCTGCCACCAAAGGCATGGTCCACAATCCAGAAAATCTTGTTCGCGAAGAAGCTGGATTTTTGGCCTATACCTTTCAAATCATTTTCCAGGTACATATGTCGAAGAACACGTTGTATTATATTTTTTATCGATTATGTTTTTAACAGTTTTTTTTTTCGTGTCTTTGGTTTTTCGAAGATGAACGCTGGAGCTGTGATACTGACAGACACGGTCTTTTGGTTCATACTCGTTCCGTTTCTTGTCATTAAAGCTTACAATTTGAATTTTGTAAGTATTTCATGTTTTGAACTTTTCGCCTAACATTTCACAAATCACAATTTCGATTTCTCAACTTTCACAGATATTGCAAGTAGCTAGATGTGAACAGTTTTATAATATTTAGAAAATTTGAGGGGTGTAATTATAAAATGTGAAATTAATACTTGTCAAATTTACTTTTCTTGTATAATTGCCACAAACCTCAGGGGTAGCTTTGTAATTATCATATTTCCCCTCGTAGTTTTGCTCGTTGTGTTTCTTCTGTATCTCTGATCAATGTGTGTTAAATCTATTGCAGTTGATTATAAACATGCACTCAATCAATGCTGTTTTTCTGCTTGGAGAAACCGCTTTGAACTCCTTGGTAAGCTGGAAGCACCTGCTCCTGCATCATGATAATTATGAATACAACCCTCATATTTTAGCTTAATTACTAAAAATGCCCAGCATGCAATTATGAAAGAAAACTGGGTTCTTTTCGTAATTAGGCTGAATGTCAGAGGTAGTCTGAGTAATATCAATAAGCATATGAATATATGATCCTTTTTTTTAATGACTTGTGGAATCTATTGCAGAGGTTTCCATGGTTTCGAATAGGCTACTTTTTTCTCTGGACTTCCGTTTATGTACTCTTCCAATGGATAGTACATGCTTGCGTCTCTATGTGGTAATTAAATTCTCTTTTTTCTTCTTACGGAAAAGAGTAATGTAGTTTCTAGTCCCCTTTAGTACATCAACATCGTTTTTTCTTCTGAACAGGTGGCCATACCCGTTTCTTGATTTATCATCTTCGTATGCTCCATTATGGTAAGCACATCCTCACTCTCAATCTCATTCGATTTAAGTTATTATCGTCTTAAATTTGGAATCTGTAGGTATTCAACGGTGGCGCTGATGCACATACCATGCTACGGCATATTTTTACTGATAATGAGGGCAAAGCATTTTTTGCTGTCGAAGTGGTTTCCTCAGTCATATAGGCCTGCACAGTAATTGCTCGAGGGAAGACTACAATAAGTTTTTCCGTGCGTTTAAAGGCAAAAGCACACCCTTCTTCTCTGATTTGGTTCGACTTTCGTATAGGAAACTAGTGAAGGGTAGCTGTAACTATACATAGATCTCAAAGAAAAATCATTTTTTTTAATTGTGTTTGTGTCATAGTTTTTAAATGCCTGTGCTGCTTTTGCTTAACTGATGTTCTTCTTTCTTTGCTTAATCGATCGTTTTGAGGGTCAATATCGTCAACAAACCAGTTTCCAGTTTTGAGTATGGTATCCAAACCAGACGATCATTACCTGTATAAATGCATACAATTACAAACTTCATTATACAATGTGCAAATGAAAAATCATGAAATCACACCTACTCCAAAATTGCATTACAAAGAATACACTCAGATGCAAGAATAAGAAGTATCAAAAAGCAATCCACACTATAAGAATGAGGACCCAAATTGAGATTCAATCGGAAAGATTCACAGGGACGTGTTCGGAAATGAGCCCATCAAAATAACATTGTCAACACCTTTCGGCTCTTGTTTTCTGAGAATTTGAGACCTTCTCGGGGTTACTATTGAGAACAAGTCAGCAAGAAGGCCAGTACTGGGCTCTGCCTTTTTAGGCGTTAAATTCATATTGCTATTCACACTACGATCACCCTCATTGGAGCTTTGCCTCATCACGTCGTGCTTAAAACGAGCACCACAAGAACAACTAGCTAGTTTCTTGAAGCAATTCTCGTGGAAAACCACTTTGCAGGATCTACATTTTTCAACCTCTCCTTCCTGTTGATTTTCATAGGGTCAGCATATACTATGTGTGATTAATAGTTGATTTGCACTGTGTAGAGCAATATTTACATGATCACACAACATATTACGTATGGACTTCAATTGAGTTTCTGGACACATTTATTTCGTTTTCTTTTCTGCTTCTCTTTTTTGGATGTCCTTCTTTGGTGTTCTTTTTCTTTAAAAAACTAGGGTTAATTATGAAAATGTACCCTCTAGATTTTTTTGTCTTACACAAGAAAAACCTCAAAGTTTTTTTTTTGCTATTTAGCTTATTTTTAAGGTGGTCAAACCTACAGCATCGAGGGTACTTGAAGTAAATACCCCTAAATCAGAAAATGAAATAATTAAGTTTTTAACACTCGCCTGGAAAGGAAAAATGAGAGATAGTGGATTGTTACAGTCTTGTCGAGCACTGCAGGGAATACCAACATCATAGCAAACAAGGCACTGCTCGGTGATATGTTCCTGAATTTTCCGAGACACAGTTTCAACCATCACTGGTAATGCTGTAATGAGAAAATATAAGAGATTATGATGTATTAAAACAAAGAAATTCTCTTTAGCTATTCTTAATAAAACTGGTTGCCAATCTAAAGTAAGTGACTAAGTGTAATACTGAACAAAAGCATACAGAGAAAAAATGTTCAAGAGTAATTCTTGAGATCATCAGAGTGCAAAAATTAATGTCTCCCAGAAAAGAAAAAAACACCATTGGAACAGGTTATAAAATCCACTTATAGAATATAAAAAAATAGAATCTTAATTCCCACACATTTTCTGTTTTCAGAAAGGCAAAATTCGCACTGTCAATGTTTCCCTTGCTAAAAATGTTTTTACTTCTCCAGACTCCAAATTTATCACGAAAGCCATTTCTGCATTCTGAAGACAGTGTATATGATTTCATTTACTCATACAGTATATCTGTTATAATAGTATAATACTATAAGATAGTAAAATAAAAGAGGAAAAATGAAAAACTCAAAAGATAATTTACGCTTCACCACCTTGCACAATAAACTTTAGCTCAAACTTTAGTATAATTTACGGATACTCGGTGCATTTTTAAGAACTCACAAATTAGAAAATGAAAGTATATGCTTACAAAATCTTCACCTGAAAACACACCCTTGGAGAGAGAGATTAGGTCTTTCAGAGCGAAAAAATCATTGCTCTCCAGAAGATAGCTTCGGGACCCGAGACCTTTATAGATGGATCTACGATATGGGCAACGAACATAAGGTAACATCGCTCTTATTCTACTTCGGATATTCGCCACATGCTGCAATGTCGGGACTTTCGAAAATAGGAAAGGATTAACAGCACTTACACAAAGCATTGGCTGTAAGAAAAGAGACAAAATTAGAGGAATAAACCAGGTAAGAGAGGTAGTCAAAGTGGGAAAATAGTTTAAAACAAATTTGGGTTGATTAGAAAAGTTTTCCAGAATTTTACCCTATAATTACAAAAAAGGGGAGATAACTTACAAAATTACAAAAATACATAAGAAATTTCATTTTGTCTTGCATACTATATTATACCCTCTTCATAAGCCCCAAATAAAAATTGACATACTTTCAGTGAAAAACGTTATTCAGTGTACCACTGTACCCAACAAAATTATCAGATTCAAACTCCAAGAAAATAAATTATTTGGTAAATAATCATTTTTTTCTGCAGCAGATTATTAGTACAACCTAACTTTCTCACAAAAATACCACTAAGCCTCACCTGGTTATGCTCAATAATAGTCTAATTCATTAAAACACCCCCTGATTATGCAAGGGTAACAATGCCTATTGGGTAATTTAACCCTTAATTATTAATTTTCTTAGGAGTACTATCCTACAAAATATGAATTTTGTGCTTTCTGGTTTATACCAAGAACCCCTTAATTTTACCATTGAATCAAACCTCTTTTTTTGGCAATTTTAAAATTGGTTATTCACTTATTTGTAATTATACAAAACCTCAAGGGCGCTTTTTGTAAATTGTAATCATCCCGACAGAATTCTTTAATAAGAAGTACTTAAATTGTTAAAACTTCTTGATTTTTTATTCAAACAAATGATTACAATTACCTGGTCATGGATGGAATCTAAAAACGATTTCGTCATCTGGGACACAGGATACTGAGTAAAATCCCAACAATGCAGAACTTTAGCAGGCAACACAGCAGTATCATTATTATGGCACGACGTGCAAAATAATTGGCCACTATACTCACAAAGACGAGGTTTACCCCATCCTAGCGCCTGCACCCATTCTTGAACCCTAGTTCTTCCATCGTCAAAGTTCCTACGACAACCCGCACATCTATAATGTTGTCCATCTAGCAACTGTTTTACTGACTGCAAAGGACGGATTTCAACAACAAGTGAAATAGTCTTTCCCAACGCAGAACTATTCTCCACCCTAGTACTTCTGTTATCAGATACACTTGTATTGGGAGAATCAGGCATGGTTTCCGAAGGAGAAAGGAAAGTAATAAGGGAATTAAGGGAGCTGGATGAGAACTTAGGCTGGATAACGGAATTTAAACACTCCTGAATAAGTTTCCTTCTATAAGCAACAACATTTGGAGAAGCATTACCAAAAAGCTTTCTGGATTCTCTCTCAACAGAAGTCCACGGTGAGGGTAGGGCCCAGCCATGGTCGTCAAATTGTTTCTTTAAACGATGGTACAGTGTACTGAAATCACGATAACGACGCTCAACTTCCCAATGACCTTCCCCACTATACACTTTTATCCTATACACCATGTATGTTTGTACACCTACAAGACGTTCGCTAAATGAGACATCTCCTTTTCTTTGAGACGCACCAACTACCTCGACTTTGTCGATTTTAAGAGGTTGGTGAATTGAACTGTAATAAGCATTATCTGTGCTGGATGTGGAAGCAGTAGAACCGCCATCTCTTGAGGGATGAGAAAAATGAGATTGGTATATTCTAGTATCACGGATGAACCTACAAGAAGAGGGCTCGCCTGAGTCAAGTAGTATATCTTCCATGTCGTTAACAATTTCTTCATCGTAGAAATCATTTAGCTCGAAATCCCTTTTCTGCAAGACATTATTAACAACTGGTTTGAAAAAAAAACACAAAAAAGGGAATAATCATCCACCAAAAGTGTACAAAAGAAAGTACCTTAACAGGCCCAAAATGATCTTCAATTTGATCACATGAAATAGAATAATTCTTCTCGGTTGTGGCACTTTTAGTAGTATCAGAAAATGAAGGCGAAGCAAATAAACTGTTGTCGTCATCAAATAATTTGGTCTGCATACTTCTGTTATCTTTCCCTTGCACAAGATGGTGGATATTGATCCTTGATTCCGAAAGAGAATCCAAACATAAGCGTTTTTCATCCACATTCTTATTGTGTAATACATTATCATGACGAATGGCCACAACCTCACTGGTAGCCGTGTCTTCATCTTTCACTTCAGACTCACTCTCACCAATTTCCAACTTCTCTGTTGCCAGGATTTCGTTTTCCAGAGGATCCTTATTCATTTGAAATAAATCGAAACCAGAAGCATTACCAAGATAACCAACCAATTCATCCATATCATCGACTTCTTTACTTGATGCAGCTACTCCTTTTGCATCAAGTTTAACAGCAGTGGTTGACTTTAAGGGTAAGGTGTTCACCTTCTTCTCATCTAATATACCACCATTCTCAACCAGCTCTCCTTCGATTTTCGTATTTCGATATGTAACATGATTACTACCCGTAAAACATAAAGAACCAATATCAGTTTCTGCACCCATTGAATCAAACGCATTTTCCCGAGTTTCTTGAACAAAATCATCCCAATCATCAGAACCAAATGCCACTGCCGAATTCATAACCAGCGGATTTTCTTTCCTCTTATTTTCTCCTCCACGAAACTGTAAACTCTTCCCAAAATACAAATTAATCTTCTCCTCATCATCGCTGCCAAACATCGAATCCTCACCCTCCGAATGCTCGTCTGAAACCCTAACACTGTCCTCACTATTCACCTCATTTTCATTCACAGTGAAACCTTCAGTTTTCCCATTCGAATTCGACATCTCATGCTCAGATTCTCGAAAACCCGACGATGCCCTCCCCGCCCCTAAATTCCTAAAATCGGCGTTTTCACCACCGAGCTTGAAGCTCTTCAACGACCCTAAATCGAAATCCTGATACGAGCCGCCGCGAAAGCTAGGGGTGCCCATTGCTGAGCTGGCACTGCAGTACCTGTCGAACTCCGATTCGCCTCCACAGGAAGAGTAGTGAGACAGATCATCTCCACCGTCGGATTCTCGATCCCACGAAGAGGATGGCTTCTCCTCCTCGGCCCTCTCTCCGTTTAGCATCTCGTAAGTGTCCACCGAACTGGTAACTGAGAAATCGATTGCGAATTACAGTCGAAGCATCCGGTGAATTCAGCAATAAAAATCTATGAGACGGCTGAGGAAAGATCGAAGGAGGGTGATTCGATATGAGAGAGGGCCAGATCTTGGATTGGATAATTGCCTCAGCAGGAATTTGCGAAAGGAGAGTGTTTTACTGTATAAACATCAAAGGAGAATTTGCAAAACTACCACTTGTTATTTTTATTTTATTTCAAAACGAAAATAAAATAAATAATACTAATGATATTTATATAAGATGCATTATTTTATTTATTTTTCTTATTAATTTTGTAAATCTCAAAATAAAATTATATATTTTGATATTTTTTTGTTTGGACATGACAATATTTAAAATTTTCTTATCAAATAATTTCAATTGCACAAATTGAATACTACTATAAATTATTGAATTTTTTCATTTGAGAGATTCGCACTGTATATGCAAGAGGGGAGATCTTGAGTACTGGCTTCATTCATCCAACGGTGTCGAAAGCCGTTGAAAGCATCAGCCACCACAAGGCGAGGATTCAAGCAGCAAGAGAAGTTCTCATTGTGAAAAATGGCTTCTTCCGAGTTAAAAGCATTAGCTGCCATAGGTGCAAGCTGTCTTGCTCAGTATTGGAGTTCATATGTAGACTGTTCTGGGTCGGAAACTTGTCTTCGTTTGTGCTGTACTGGCGAGTATTGGAGTTCATGTGTGTGGACAGTATGACTAAGTCTTGATTCTTATTGCAAGTTTTTTACTTTAGACCTCTAAAGAAAATAAAGTGTATCCAAAACAACATCAAGAGAAGCAAGTTTCTATCACCTATTCAATTCCCCTTCGGGCTACTAATCTATCCAACGAGTTTTACACAGGGCAGCCCCTATTGGCATTGGATCAAATCTTTGAGATAAGTATGGATTTGTTCAATCTACCCCTTAGAATGTAGTGATTAACAATAGCAAACTATGAACATATGCACCTTAACGACATTCACACATCGTCTGTCAAGTTGAATCATATGCTTTAAAGAAACACAACATCGTTAGATATATCAGAACTGCTACTCGTGAAAGTATGAACACCAAGACTAACCATATTACCAGGAATGTGAGGCCACAAATGAAAAGCAGACGAATCCGAATCACTTAACATTAAGAGAACAATGCAAAGCATAAATATATCAATAACCATAGTAATTCATATAAATTATCTAAAAGTTCAACATTTGTTAATCATGTCATCATCTCAAAATAATCAGTTTCAAATTTCAATACCATACTTTAAATCTTGTCCTCAGAATTGTGTATAAACCTCAACAAAAATTCTTATAACGATCGAGAAAGTACCCAACACATATCAAAAAGCAACTTCCAATCATCCGTTCTCCATTCATTGTACCTTAAGAGGATTGCCCACCAGGCGTAGCCTTCGAGCTCCGGAACCCCTTCTTCAACTCAGCCATTCTCTTCTGACACTCCGGCTTTGTTTTCCCAGGCACAGAGGCTGCAATCTTCTCCCACCTCATTCCCACATCCTTCGGAAACGCCTTCAACGCATTGAGCAATGCTAAATCCTCAGCAGCACTCCATTCGCTCCCATTCGGATCTGAGACTTCACTCCGACCATTAACTCCATCTTCTCCCTCGTCGGGAACAGCTCGTTTATCGACAGGCTTACGAGCTTTCAGAAACTTTTCGAAAGAATTCTGATCACCACCTTTCCTCAGTCCCATTCCTTTAGCCTTTGCTATTATAGTCTCCACCTTGTGCTTCTTCCCCTTGAACCCCTCAGCTATGGCTTCCCACCGGCCGGGCATGCCCACAGGGTGCTTAGACAACAATTTCCTCAATAATTCCTCATCAATTTCACTCCAATCGGATTGTTCCCCCTCGTCCTCGTCCTCCGATTTCTTTCCATTCGAAACCCTAGTAGATCGATCGGGCTGACCGTTTCCTGTGAAATCGACACCGGATCCGTCATCGATCGCCGTCGATTTCTGCAAATGCGAATCCGGTGTTTTCCTTAGGGATCTGGTCGATTTCCTGTTGAATTTCTCATTCGTTTCGGTGGAGATCTCGGGGGGCTCCTTCAATGGCGGGCCGAGGCCGACGCGGATATCGCCGGCGGTGAGCTTGGGAGGGGCGAAGGGGCCGATGAGAAGGGAGAGCGCGATCCACAAGAGGATGGATTGGTAAGGCTCGACATTGAAGTAGAGGAACAAGAGAGTGAAAGTCGCGAGGGAGAAGGAGAGAGAAATGAAAAGGGTTGGCTTGTGGAGAGAAGCGAAGAAGGAGGCGAAAGAAGACGGAGAATGGTCGAGGGAATCGCCGCGATCGGATTGGGGCAATTGCCTCGATTGTAGAAGGAATCTTGGCTTGCTCTCGTACTCATCCAAGAACTCCATTTTTCTCTCTTCGAGCCTCTCTCTCTCTCCAGGTACGCCTCGCGGAGACGATGACGATTATAGGTTTAAGAAATTAAATTCGGCTGTTAGGGTTAAATTCCCATTTCAACCCCGAGAATGTTACGGGAAGTGACAATTTTAATGCGTTCTGACGATTTTGCCCTCGGTTGAAATAGTTGACAATTTGTGTGCTAAACGACATGAATCGCGGAGTAGAGGTTGATGATCACTTGATCCTAAAGGGACAAAGGAGGGAGGTAGTAGTATCATTTAAAATCACTAATACACTATACTCTATATTATTTGTATTAAAAATATCATTCATTAATTATTTTAAATTTTAAATCAAATATAAATTAATTAATATTTTTTCTTGTTTGAGTAGATAAATTAAGAAAATAGAAAAAAGCTCAAACTTCCAAACTTTTAAGAGTTGAAATTTAGTAATTTTTTTTAGTAAATAATCAATTTACCTTAATTTACTATATAAATAAATAAATAATAATTTCCAAAAAAAAAATGATAATGTAAATAATGTAATTTATAAACTTTTTATGATATGTAATTATTTTTTATTTTAGTAATAAGGACTAAATAAAATTACAATTGTAAGAAATTGATTCTAGTAAAATTAGTAAATTACTACTCCTATTTCAGCCCTAGTTACCAATTATTGTCATCCTGATTCCTGATCCAACTCGGTCTCACATCATGTCTCTTCCACCAACCCCGCTAATTTCACGTTTATCGAATTTTGCATGATTCAATTCCTCCTGTAAACTTTGCTGCCAAAAAAAACGTCGGACCTAACCCGCCGTCAATCTTTACTGCCAAAAAAAATGTATGTTTTGCATCAGAACCCAGTTTCTCTTTCTTCACCTCTGTTTCAGGGTTTATCAATCGATCATCGCCGTGTTTTTCCGAGAGGTAATGCCACTAGCATTACGAGCTCTCTTTGCGATCATCGCCGTATCAAATGTTCGGCCGTTTCGTCTCCGAGTTCGTACGGCCATACTTCATCATCCCCTGTATCTTCTTGTATCCAGGTAAAAAGATGAAATTTTGGGTATGAAAAAGTGTTTTAATTTTGTGGGCTTGAATATTTTTCTTGTGTTTTTATTATTATTTAAATTTTGAAAAAATAAAGAAAAATTATTATATGGGTTGTAGTTGATTGAGACTTTGATAAGAGGGGTTGATTTAACTGAGGCTGAAGCTGAGGCCTCTCTTGATTTCTTGTTGGACGGAGCCGACGAGGCTTTGATTAGCGCTTTTTTGGTGCTTTTGAGAGCCAAAGGAGAAACTTATGAAGAGGTAAGTGAATGATCAAATGCCATGTTTTTATGTTGTTGTTTTGGTGTTTTTACCAAAATCCTTTCTTAAAAGGAGTGTTTTGTTTTAGTACCATGAAATGATCGTACTATTTGAAATAGAATCGAGTGATTTCGATAATTTCTGACCACGAAACTGTTAAATAGATAGTTGGGCTAGCCAGGGCAATGGTAAAACATTGCCGGAAAGTGGAAGGTCTGAGTGACGCAGTCGACATTGTTGGGACAGGTGGTGATGGAGCGAACACTGTGAATATATCTACAGGAGCTTCGATACTTGCTGCAGCGTGTGGCGCGAAAGTTGCAAAGGTTATTATTTTTTTTTTGTTATTTTTTTTTTCAGATTTTTTTAAAGCGGATGTTTGGAATTGACCATTGTATCACAGCAAGGTAACCGGTCTAGTTCATCTGCTTGTGGTAGTGCCGATGTACTTGAAGAATTGGGGGTTGCTATTAGCTTGGAACCGGAGGTAACTGAGCATATAATTTTGCTTCTTATTACCTCATTAACTTACTAATATCATGCAATTGGAAATCACATTGTGTCATAGATGGGGGTATTAGGTTTTGAGCCTTAATATCCGAGCAACGTGTAAAAAGTCGTGGGCGCCACTAATTTATTTTTGTCATATTCGTAAATTTTATTAGGAGATTTCTAGATGATAATTATTATCACAAACATCAAGCATATACAGTATTCAGAAATTTAAAAGCTTATCTAAGCATATTTTCAGGTTCTATTTATGTATTGCACCTATTAATCGTGTTCAGGGAGTTGCGAGATGTGTGACTGAAGTAGGCATTGGATTTATGATGGCTCCAGTTTATCACCCGGCCATGCAAATCGTGAGACCTGTCCGGAAAAAGCTTAAAGTAAAGACTGTATTCAATATATTGGGCCCCATGTTGAATCCTGCAAGAGTTCCTTTTGCTGTTGTTGGGGTGTACGAAGAGGACTTGGTGAGTACATTTGCAAGTTGTTTTCGTGTCGCAATAATTTATTTAAGCAAATTGAAGTTGGCTATAGAATACCTTCATCATTTTTTTTTTATTTTTTTTTTACATTTTTTTCTTAATGTACTCATTGCCAGGTGCATAAAATGGCAAAATCACTTCAAAGGTTTGGCATGAAAAGAGCATTAATTGTTCACTCTGAGGGACTGGATGAGATGAGTCCCCTAGGTAAGATCAATATGCATTTTTAAAATAATAAATTGAACATTATATAGATTTATGAGCTCCATTTGCAATGATCCTCAATGACATGTTATTTATATCTTATGCTCTTCACCTTACATAAATTAACCTGAAGTTTTCTGAAAACATACAACAGGGCCTGGATTAGTCCTTGACGTCAGTCCAGATTAGATAGAAAAGTTCTCATTCGATCCATGTAAGATTCTTTACATTTTTGTAAATCTAAATTCAATCATTTTTTTTCTATCTATTTCTCGGTTGCTGCTTACTGCTTTCAACCGGTTGCCACACCTGTAATTGTTCGTCTGGAGTTTAAAATTTAGTAAAAGTGCGTAGGTTTAATTTATGCCTTGCACACAGCTTTGAGTTTAACATGCCAATATGTATTGGGCAATTTATTAGTGGACTTTGGAATCCCTCGGTGCACTCTGGATGACTTGCGAGGTGGAGGTCCAGATTACAATGCTGAAGTGCTTAAACGGGTGCTTTCAGGAGAAAAGGGATCTATTGCTGATGCCTTGGTAATTTTTTCATTCTCTTGGTGCATAATTCTGTGCAAAACTTATTCAAATCGGTTAGTAAGATCACTGAAGAGGCAAATGGTCATTAATACATTATATAAACTACATTAGAGGTCTAGTCTAATAAACGGAAAAAATAAAGACAAAAACTCGACTATCTTTGAAAATTATAAATGCACAGTTGCACACCCTTGATAATTATTTTTACTTCACTAACTAAAATGTCAGGATTAGATCAAATTGTTCTCCCCACCGAAAAATGCAATCGTGTAAACACTGTAACATTGATACTCGATTGTTTGTAATAGAAAATAAAGCGTGCTCGTCTTTAATTTTCCACCCTTATTCTGTATTATACAGCAAAAAACAAAAAGAACAAAAGAACTGCACTATCAAGATGAGTAGGGCATCTGTTTAAAGGGGTCATTAGTAACTTTGAATGACAAACTGGACATTTTTGTAATTAGGATAACTTTTGGGGCAACTTTGTAATATAGAGTTTCTGTATGGATGCATTTTTATAGGTACTAAACGCAGCAGCAGCTCTCTTGGTCAGCGGGCAAGTGAACACTCTGGCCGAAGGAGTGCGTCTTGCTCGTGAAACACATCAATCGGGGAAGGCTCTCAAGACGCTTGATATGTGGATCCATACATCTAACGTAAGATAGGATGTAATGAGTAGATATAATTTTTTCTTTAAAAAATATACAGAACTAAATATATTCTACAAATGCTGATAGCTACTGTTTATTTACCTCTATCAGAAGCTGAAAGCAACAGCAAATAGTGGTACACCCATCCTTGCATGAACACTAACGGAAAAGTAACGTTAACTGTTGTACAAATTTACAGTGTAATTTTGACATTCCATTTAAGAATAAAATTTCTTTCTTGGTCATGTGATCAATACAATTTTACAGTGTAATTTTGACATTCCATTTAAGAATAAAGACTTCTTTCTTGGTCATTTGATCAATACAAATTTACAGTGTAATTTTGACATTCCATTTAAGAATAAAGACTTCTTTCTTGGTCATGTGATCTGTGATGCAGAGTCAGCCGTATTTTTATTATTTTTCTCATTTTTTTTAGTTTGATCTCGAGTAATAAGAATAGAAAAGTTAAAAACATAAGTATATAATTATATTTGTTGTAACTTGTAAGTTGTAACCAATCATATATGTATTCGATAAAAAAATACTCCAATAAATTGGAAATAATGTATAATTTACTTTCTTTTCTATCTAATAATCACAAAAGGGATATTTAGCAAAGGTAGTAAATTATTTATCAATAATAGTAGTATTACATATGATTGTGTGAATGCAATCGATCACAATGCCATCAGAAATACGAGCAAATAACAGACATTTTTTTACATAAAACAAATATTGTGCTATAATTATTTTTTCAGATACATAGAGCTCATAATTTTATTTATTTATTTATTCTTTACATAATAAAAGTTGTAGTAAAGCTTATTTTCTTCCACTGCTCGAAAATTTAGTGGCCTTTTTTCGGAACAGCACCAGCTTCAGCAAGCAATGGAACAAGTGCGCCCTGTTGATGTTTAGCGGCTACAACTGCAAGCACAAGCAAATCGAAGTTGAAATCTACATTTGAAAAGAAAACTAAATTTGTTCTTGTTTAGAATGACTAAATAGGATATTGACGAAATCACCCTTAAAGTTTGAGTAAATACAAACAAAGCTCAATTATTTCTAAAATAATTTAAATAAAAAACCTCAGGTATCACAAGCAGAGTGTAGAGCTTTGCTATTTTTACATAATGTTTGAGTAAATGCAAAGAGAGTTCAATTATCCTTCATGTCCCCGAAGTTTTCTCCGTAAAATATTAACCCCTGAATTCTGCAATATTCACATTTTGACACCTAGGAATCTTTAAAATACTGGAAAAAGTGAATAACACATATTTTAAGGGATGAAGTGACATAAACAAAAAGGCAGTTAGCAAAAAAAAAAAACAGTTTAGGAGGATTAGTGCAATTAACCCTTCACAATTCTGGTTAAAATCTGCAATAAGACTGAATCTTGAGGGTATTTTTGCAATTAACTAGTTGCGTAAAAGGGAAAACAAACTTACCATCTGAGCCACCTATGTGTTTGCCGTTGATGAACACGTTTGGGACGGTCCTCTGTCCAGTCCACTCTAAAAGAGCTTCCTGGATATCATCACCATCACCTTCAAGAAAAACAAATAGCAACAAAAGCTCGTAAGCTTCAACGAACAACAAGTAAATAGTTAAATTTATCGTTCTAAAAAAACTCACTTTCCTCATCAAGCTCGATAACTTTGAAATTTGCTTGTAACTGGGACAACAGCTGTTTCACCTTAGTGCAATACCCACAATATGTTTTACTGCACAAATGAACGCATCTTATATAAGTGAAGGCTCCCGTTTAGGTCGAGGGAGTGTTTGGAAAAGGGAATTCTCAGCTTCTAGACGGAACATGTTTGTTTCGTGAGGATCACTTTTTTCTCAGGGTTTAAAATGAATTTAAGATCATTACAAGCTAAGTACGAAAACAAGAACAGGAAAATTAAAAACTTGACTACACACAAGCTAAGGATGTTGTTGATTTTTAAGAGTCCCATATGAATCACTACGAGGTAATAAAAAAAGATCAAGATTTTAAGGAAGCCCTTGCGATTTTCGTGCAATAATTCTACGAGCATTGAAAATTTGAAAGTCAGCAACAGATTGCATATTTACACCAGGAACCCTGAATTAGGCTGAAACATCATCATACATCATTCGTTTATCCCCGCTCTTAAATAATCCGATTTTTACAGAGCAACATAAATAATCCTCTTTGGACAGAAATAAATAAGCACATGTATCCTATTGAACACAAGCACCCCTATTCTATTTCAAATTTCCAACAACCATAAATACTAAAAAATAAAATCTTTTAGAACTAATCCCTCTACCCAGATAAATATATGGATGAAAAAATATCAAGAATCACTGAAAAAAAAGAGAGTAAAAGGGTTCAACCTCGAACCCGTAGTAAAAAATCAAGAATCAAGAATCACAGAGAAAAAAGAAGGGGGTCGACCTGAAAACCACGACAGGGTTAGAGGAAACAATCTGCTTGGCCTTGGCAAGCGCCATTTCTATATCTTCTCTTTTCTTGGTTGAACTTAGAAGTGATCCCATTTATTTTCCTCTGTTTTTCGTCCTTTTTTATGAGATGAATACAAAATGTAGCAGGTGGCCTGTTTATAAAAATCGGAACAATATGGTCATATGGCTTAAACTAAAATAAAAAAATAAAAAATATATATTACTGTAATTTTTGACTTAGCAATAAAAAATTAAAAAATGTCTTTTAAAACAAAAAAAAAGTAAAAATAATTATTTTATTTTATGGAGTGTGGCCATTGATAAATTTTAGTTGATTAAATTCAGTTAAACTTGATTAAGTTCAGTTCAAAACTCATTTCGATTCAGTTTATTACAAAATATAAAATAAATAATAATTAAAATAAATAAACTCATTAGAATATTATTCCTAATTTTTTAAAAATATTCAACATTATATATAAATTATTATTATTATTTTTTATAAAAAATCTAGTAAGCTGAATTATGTTCAGTTCAGTTCAACTTTATTCTTTCCAAAAGAACAGTTTAGACCAGTTAAGTTTAGTTTATATCGGTTCAACTTTATTTGGTCCAAAAGAACAAAGTTAAATAGATATATTAAAAGTACTGTAGTAAGAAGTGTGATGTCATGAAGAAGGTGCTCAACTTCGTTTATTTAGGAAGCATCATTATGTTCTCATCTGTACAAAATAAACTGATGTGTGAACCAAGTCTTTTAAGGTTCTTGCTGCAACCTTCACTTCTTTTGTGTTTGAATAGAAAATCTCACGTACACTCTTTCATGCTTTGCAATTTGCAAATAAATAAATTACTACTGGTATTAGATAATAGATATTGCTATGTAGTTGTGCCATGCGTATAACGGTGTAACAATATAACCTCTTACCGTATAAGTTTGAATGTTACCCTTCATCTTAGTCTCATAATTAGTCTCTGGTCACTAAATATGTAGGGCAACGATAAATTCACAAAGATTTTTTTGACATGTAGTTTAATAAAATTAGAATTTTGATTTTTTTAGTGAGAAATAAAAGTTAAAGTTGATACTTCAATTTTATGGTGATGACCTCAAAGTTTTTGGAAGTAAAAGAATAAAATAGTGGTATGAAGCATAATATACATAAATAAGTGTATAAAGTGAAGGCGTAGACCGTAGAGTGTTAAAGAAGTTATTCTCTTATTATGATTTGCAAATTACTGTAGGCAGAATTTTAAGAAGAAAAAAAAGAATTTTTGCACCACATGTTATTTGGCAAAAACAACATTGTATTCTTAAAGGAAGTTATTCTTCTTGTTTTATCAGTGAATCATGTCGAAATCCAATGCCGTATAATTCATTTTAACAACCATTAAAATCACTTTGATATAAAGTAAACAGTTCAAGAACCAATGTATATTCCTACATTTTCAGTTCTAATGGATTTTGAACATGTAAAGGAAGACGTGGAAGAATGAAAGGATGAAAAAAGCCAAAATTTCTAACATAAAAGCATAGAGTGAACGGATTTTTACATCATTTTTACCAAAAATGTTTCCTCTCCATCGTTTCTACGTAGCAGACTTTGAGCAAAAGATCCAATCACACAGTAAATGATATGCTCTTCTGAATCCCAAGGTTATGTGGCTTGATT
>JACOMQ010000412.1:0-42796 GCA_014843705.1 Euphrasia arctica
TTCTAACATTTAATCTCATATAGTGTAGCCATTTTGACATTATTTCGGTTTCAGAATGCATGAATCAGATACCCTTGTGGTTTGGGCTGATTACAGAAAAACAGAGTTCTTTCAAATTTACAAAATATGAATGCATACTAATCATTTGTTTATAATTCGCAAAGGGATGTTTATGATGCATTCATTATTTGTGGAATTTCCTGTGTTTAGAGTCTTATTATTAGAGGTAAAATATTTTCTCACACGAAAAAATAAAAACAGGTGTGTACTTCTCGGAGTCAGCTGCGGGGCAAACATCGCCAACCACCTGGCGAGAAAATCCGTCGAAGCCGGTCAACTCCTGGACCCGGTCAAAGTAGTCGCTCAGGTCCTGATGTACCCTTTCTTCATCGGGAGCACCCCAACACGCTCGGAGATCAAGCTCGCAAACTCATACTTCTACGACAAGGCCATGTGCATACTCGCATGGCGACTCTTCCTCCCTGAGAACGAGTTCGGGCTCGACCATCCCGCTGCCAATCCGCTGGTGCGTGGGCCCCGCGAAGGCCCACCCCTGAGGCGGATGCCACCAACTCTGACGGTGGTTGCAGAGCTCGACTGGATGCGGGATCGGGCGATCGCCTACTCCGAGGAACTCCGTAAGGTGAATGTGGACTCGCCGGTGCTCGAGTACAAGGATGCGGTCCACGAGTTTGCGACTTTGGATATGCTTCTGAAAACGCCTCAGGCGCAGGCGTGCGCGGAGGATATTGCGATATGGGTGAAGAAGCATATTTCTCTCCGAGGTCATGAGTTTTCGTACTGATTGTACCTTGCGTTTTAAGTGTTGTTCCTTGTGGCTGCTCGTGTAGGTGAAGAGGGGTTTTGATTGTATACAGAGGGTTTGTAACTAAAGATGTTGTATATGAGACACATATAACTCTTCTGATTAACTCTCCAAACACTCTTTAGAAATAATCTGATATCAGAGTTCGAACCTTCTAAGGAACTCGGTATTGTGGAAAATGTTCAACAATCAATGAGAAAATAATTCAAGACTTTTTTGTAAAGACAAAGTAATTATTTTGATCAAGTTTATCAAAAAAAATGTATTTCAAACATTTACTGATTCTTTATATAACGTTTAAAATATATTAAAATAATGTAATTAACGTTATTATATAAGTGATATAAAAAATAATTAAAGGGTCAATTATGTTATCCTATTGCTGCTAGCTCTTAAGACAATATTGAATCGAAAATTTCAAACGTGGGAGCGTAAAAAGATTGCTACTCCACTATAAAGTCCAAACTTATTCATTATTACTATACCCTTTTGTACCGGTCTTACGGTCTTACAAGTCATTTTTTTTCTCCTTTTAGCAGTAAATAATTAGAGATGTTTCATGCGAACTATTTTTAGTCTCTCGCTCTTAGTTCAATTTCAATAGTATTATACATTTGATTGTTGTCATTAAGAATGAATGTTTCAAATTGGACAATAGTTGAAATATGCTTGAATGATATTTTAATAGTACAGTACTCCCAATTACTCTCTCTGTCCCAGAGCTATAGGCAAATGTGGTCAACGTTGACTTTTTTTATCCGCCCAATACACATAATAAATAGTATGTAAAAATTATGAAAAAATTACTAAAATATATTGAACTATTGAATTTTATTTTAGTTATTTTTTCATAATTTTTGTATATTGTTTATTATATGTATTGGACGAACCAAAAAAATCAACGTTTACCACCTGTGTCTATACAGAGGGAGTATATGTTATGAACCTAATTATACAACAATTTAATCACGTGTAATGATCATTGAACATAAATCAAGGCTGTCAATATTCATATTTACGGTTGGGGTATCTTGTATTAATAACATGATGACTTTGATTTATTTTTCTTAGATTCATAGTATCTGATTTTTTTTTCTAAGAACAATTTATTTATCAAAATTAGTGCTTATTTAGGTAAGTTTAAAATTTTATTATTTTTTATATCTGTCTATCTGTTTATTCACATTTTTTTTATATAAATTTACCCATAATTTTAAATATAATTACTTTATAATTTTCTACATTTTATCCTACAAAATTATTGCAATAATTTTTGAAGTAACCTTGACTGGGTCCCTTCTCACACATCATTTTGTCGGTTTTATCTATGCTACTCCCGGAGGAGTACACCATATAGATCTTAACCGTTGATTTAATATTATTATATTCAATACACACACAATCACACACACCCGACGTGTATTGTGTATGCATCCACAGTTAATATGTCACCAAGTGCATTGCACCTGGAGTAGCATCTCCTAGACCCATTTTGTCAACTGCATTAATTTTAATATGCATATTCTTAAACTCATTTGGAAGAAAATTTCTAAGTAAAAAAATAAAAAATCTATAAAAACTCGAACGTTACAACTTACCAATTTATTCTTAACACGTGTGGGCCCATTAGAATGTTTAGACCAATGAAATAATCACAATAATAATAAATAAATGAAAAAAACTAAAATAGCGTCACACTCACAGTACTATACTTTCTCCATTTAAATTTCATTTTTTATAAGCCAAAAAAAGAAAAAAGAAAAAACTGATAAATCACGCTCAGAATAAAGTTCTTCACTAACCCATATTTCATTTTTATTTTATAATTTATTTTTGTTGTTAAATTCTCTGCAACTACGGAATGGGAGATTCAACAAGTTGTCTCTTGCGATTGCACGGCTTCTCTTACGCTTCTGCCATTCCCAACGAATCCAAACAGGTAATTAATTAATTAATTTTAATTTTAATTATTAATTAATAATATTTTTTATTTTTTTTTTGTGATCAGGGTAACCCAATGCACGCGCTCGGCGAGTCGATTTCGTTCGGAAGGTTCATGACGGAATCCACGTCGACATGGGAGAAGTGGTCCTCGTCGCCGCACAAGAAACACGTCGAGGAGGCCGAGAGGTTCGCCCAGCCGGGCTCGGTGGCCCAAAAGAAGGCCTTCTTCGAGGCCCATTACAAGAGGATCGCGGCCCAAAAGGCCGAGGCCCATGATAAAGCTAAAACAGACTCTGAAAACCACGACGGCAGTGAATCGGTTCCTCTACCGGACGTTGCCGAGGAAATCGAGGGCGAGAAAGAGGATAAGCTATTTTCGAGGGGCGAAAATGCAATTATTACGGAACTCGAAGGCCCGGGAGAAAGCAGGATTTCGGTTACTGGGTCTGAGATCACCGGAACTCCACAAATGGAGATGCCTTTGCTCAAGGTAAAAATTATGATTCTATTTTTTTCCCCAATTTCATTTTTAGGTAAATTGCAATTTAGTCCTGCAGAAATTACTATTTCTGAAAAAGCCCCAAAACTATATAAAAAAAAAATTAGTATTTGAAGTGTTTATTAGCTCAGTTGGTTAAGTTCGTTTATTTCTACGATCATATTGGATTTGGTTTTAGTTTTTCGTAAAATCAATTTTTTTCGTTGCAAAATGAGTTGAGTTTGTCCGGTTCGACGACCAAAAGTAATTTACTCAAAATTAAGGGGCTTATTTGCAAACTTCAATTTTATGATATCAACATTGTTTGTCCGAATGCAGCATAATAAATCAGTTGCAACCGACGACGCTTCATCAGCCGAGAGCAAGCAAAAACCGGACAAATTCAGTTTAAAATCATCAATTAGGCGAAAGACGTGGAACGTCGTCCCATGTGCCTCTGCATCAAGACCACTTACATCTTCTCCGTATTTGAAGAAAGAGAACAGTACAGCTGGCACCCAACGAAGCAAAAGAAAGTCGAGCAATGTGATGATGGACTCGACCGACAAGAGGGGAACTTCTTCCAAGTCTTTACGCGACCTAATTAACTTAATTCTGAGTAGAGAACCCGATAAAGAGTTGGTTTTTGCCGCCAAGAAAAAGGGTTCCAGCACACATATGGTGATTCTCTTTTTTATTTTTTTATCAAAATTATATTTCAAAATTACTAAATATTGCCTTGATATATGTTACACATAGTGTTTGCATTTGCATACCTCTTAAAAATAAATAGTTTCCTTGTGTAATTATAACAAACTACAGGGGTGTTTTTATAAATATTCTTAGTATAAAATAAGTGCTTATAAAATGTGTGTGTTTCAACTACAGAGAACTACAAAGGGTGTGTCTGAAATTCCTGCTGCTAACCCTTTATCGGAGAACAGAAGGTGACCTTATTTTTATTTCTTACTATTTTTTATTTAGAATTGTGTAATAATTTCTTTACAATAAATGTGCAGGCTGAAAACACCAATAGATCCATCTGCTGCCCGGGGAAGCAAAACGAGTGTCCCTAGATGGCACATTTTGTCGGCTGTGTAAGCCTCGATTCTTCTTCAAAAAGATCGATTTATACATAATATTGTAACACGTGATTTTATTTCAGTAGCTCTAAGTCGATGACTGCCTATAGGAACAAATTACAGCCACCATGTTTGTCGACCCCGTTTACTCTGAGAACTGAAGAAAGAGCAGCCAAAAGAAAACAAGTAAGAATGGAATTATTATTATTATTAATAATAATAATATTAATATTTGAATTTTACTGTAGTTAGCTAGAGTGAACTCAAACAACTATTCTAACCGTCTTAATGTTGACACATTCAGAAACTCGAGGAAAAAATTGACGTCAATGAAGCTCAGAAGGCGAGACAACAAAAAAACGTAAAGGTTATATGTACTAAAATGTAGCCCAACTTAATATATACGATTATGTGGACTTTTGTGTGCTGAAATTACAGCCCAACAGTATATGAGTTTAAAAAATTGTGTTGTTGTTTTTGCAGGAGAAATCAGGAAAGGAACATAGAAGACTGAGTTGTACCTTCTGCTTCAAAGCTTGCCCCTTGCCCGAGCTTTACAAGGAAAGGGAGCCATCGGTCAAGAAGGTAAAATGTACTAATATGTGTATATATATAAGTAGAATTGTCCGGTCACATTTTTCATGTAATTCATCATGTAAAAGTTGACGATCTTATTTTCATGTAATTCATCGTGTAGAAGACCACGGTCCCACAACCTCAGACGAAAGTGGTACTAGGAAAGAGCAATTCGAACAAGAAGCAAAGCACTACTTCCTCAATGCCGGCCCCACCCCTGCCTCCAAAAACTTCGAGGAGTCAAGTGAAGAAGAAAATTATCAACGGAAGCAAAGTCGTTACCCCGTTATTAAGGGTGCCACCGCCGGAGAACAAATCCCCAAATCTTCAGCCTTGCAGATGAGAATGTATGTGGAAGTTTATATTTTATAGAATGTAAATTACTTTCACAATTTCTCCCTCCATACTCTGGTTGAATGTTTCTATATATGGAAACAAATGCTTTTCAAGTGTAGGAATAAATAAATAATCCCAAAAACTACCCATAAGGTTTATTATAATTACAACCAAGTACATCTAACTTAAAAAAATAGGAGTCATCATCATTCATGTTGCTATCTAGGTAGTCTTTAATTACCTTTCTTTTATGAATCTATAAAAAAGGTATATGCAGACATCATTCAATTACTACTTTTAATTACCAGATACAAAACTTAGTTCACAAGCACCTCAAAAACAAATCAAAACATTTTTTCTGCAATGGTACTCTTCTTGTGCATGCTTCTGATGTGGATATTTCAATTCACGTCCCACGCCGACTCCTCCTCGATAGCCGAAGAATTCAATGAGTGGATGGTAGAGCACGGGCGTACGTACATGAGCGAATCCGAAAGAAACGAGAGGTACGAGATATTTTACAAGAACGCCCTTCTGGTGGAATCATCCAACGCCAATGCTTCTTCTCCGTACAAACTTGCTCTGAACAAGTTTGCGGATTTAAGGAGCAACGAGATCCCAAAAGGGAACAATATTAATATTATGGCAACAACAAGATGGCTCGATCATAATAACAAGTCGTCGTATGCGCATGTGACGGAAGTTCCAGCAAGCCTCGACTGGAGGACCAAGGGAGCAGTTACTGCCGTTAAAAACCAACATCAGTGTGGTAACAAGTTTTTAATTATACTAGAATTTAATTATGGATTAATTAATAACGAATTTTATTAATATTATTGACATGCAATGCAATATTGCAATTATGCAACTGCAGGTTGTTGTTGGGCGTTTACAGCAGTTGCGGCGGTGGAAGGGATCAACCAAATAGTTACTGGGAATCTCGTTTCGCTCTCGGAACAACAACTTGTCGATTGTGATCACAACGTCGTCAACCATGGCTGTAATGGCGGATCTATTTTGAGAGCGTATGAGTACATGATGCAACACGGTGGCGGGCTCACGACGGAATCGAATTACCCGTACACGGGCACTGAAGGTGGACCTTGCCAGCTGGCGACCGCGGGCCCCACTGCAGCAATAATCGCTGGGTACGTAGTTCTCCCTCCCAACAACGAGTGGGCCATGTTGCAAGCCGTGGTTAATCAACCCGTATCTGCAGCGGTTGATGCAACGGGTTTTCAGTTGTATTCGGGTGGAGTTTTTACGGACGACTAAATTGAACCACGGTCTAACCATAGTTGGGTACGGGGTTAGCCAAGATGGAATAAAGTACTGGTTGGCTAAAAACTCGTGGGGAGAAAACTGGGGAGAGGAAGGCTATATTAGGATTCAAAGGGATGTTGCTGATCCAGTAGGATTGTGTGGAATTGCCATACAACCATCTTTCCCCATTATTAGATAATTAATTTATTATATATAGTAATATTGTTCATGACAAGAAAAAATTGATGGTCATTCTCCTCCTTGTTTAACTTCATTTAGTTTAGCTAGCTAGTTAAAACAATATCCTTAAATAATGTCTTGTTTCTTGTTGTTTACTAGTATGTTTGATATAATTGTTTTGGTTCAGGATTTTTTTTTTTTTTTCGTTTCTCAATGTTGAATCAGTAAAAAGGTACATATATGTAATGTCGTTGGGTAGGTAAGGGGCGTCATCAAAAAGATTTACGGCTTTTTATACACTTGCGTCTGGCAGGCATCCAAAGGATATGGGGAAATAATACACATCAAAAAGATATCGCTTGCGTATTAATCTTTTATTCATTTCCAAAATTATTATTTAAAATGTTACTAAAGCAACTTTATACCTAGTTGATCGATTTTTGAATCGTGTGGCTTCCTTGAATAATTGAAATAAAATAGATACCTAAAAATAATGCAGATAATAAATAAATAATTGAAATAAAAAATGTGAACTTTATACGGAATCGGAGTTTGTTTCCTCACCAGTCACCACTGTAAAAAGCGTGTGGGCTTGTTGACTTTTCTTCCGACGGTGGAGGACCTTTTTATTCAACCAATTAAAATTTAAGAGTTTTAATATCGAAAATATTAATAATATCTATTTTTAATATATCTATCTTCTATACGTAGTAATATTATTAAAACGATTAAAAAATTTTATTTATGATATTCATAATGAATTTTATTAATTCTTTAATATTATAATTATATATTTTTAAATTAAGATTTTTTACTTAATTCAAGTAGAATATTGAACCATAGTTGGTTGTTTAATTAGGGTGTTTTTGCATGTGGTTTTGAAAATAAAAACAATTCATATTATTTTTTGTTCAAATTTATTTTATACCCCAACATAGCAAACATAATCCTGTGTAAGTGTTGGTTCTAGAAAGTTGTGTTAATTTTTTGTGTTGACTTTTTCGTTTATGGGTTTTAATCTTGACAAATGATTCAAGAACTTTTGGTAAGTTGCCAAAAATATTTTTTTCCAAATTTTTTGTTTTTGGATTAAATTATAATCGATTGAGATTTGACAAAGCGGAAATCACAAGCCAACTTGTATTGAAGCAAAAAAACTTCTTTTGGAGCCAAAAATTTGCAAACTTTTTTCACAAGCATTAATCATTCCCTATATACGCCTTGACCGATGAGGAAAAAACATCTCATTTGCTTAATTTTCTACAATCATAGTATTACTAAGTTCGCCTAACATACATAATACTCCCTCTCACAATAGTTGAGAGATTTTTGTACGCATATTAAAAAAAATGTTAATGTAATTTTTAGTTGTTTGATTAAAAAGAATAGGATAAAAATGTATTTTTTTCCATTTTAATTTTTAGGTAAATTGCAATATAGTCCTCCAGAAATTACTACTTCTTAAAAGGCCACACAACTGTAAAAACAGTACTTCTGGACTTCGTATAGTGATCAAATTACTATTTGAAGTTGATAAAGTCGAACGTATGGATAGGTTAATTAAGTTCGTTTATTCTAATTGTCTGAATGTCAACACATTCAGAAACTTGAGGAAAAAGTCAACGTCAATGCAGCTCGGAAGGCGAAACAACAGAAACATTTAAAGGTGTTATATAATGTAGCCAACTTAATACAATTATTTGGATTTTCGTGTTTAAACTGAAATTACAGTCCACCAGCTAGCGTATGAGGTAATTAAACTTGACTTGTTGTTTTGGCAGGAGAAATCAGGAAACGAACTCAGAAGACTGAGTTGTACCTTCTGCTTCAAAGCTTGCCCCTTGCCCGAGCTTTACAAGGAAAGGGAGCCCTCGGTCAAGAAGGTATGTAATATGTACTATATCAGTAGAATTGCCCTATAAAAAAACTATGCATAATCACAAGCTTTTGTAAACAACACATTGAAAAGTAGATATATAGTAATAATCTTGTTGTTGGGCAGCTACAAATTATTGGGATATTTGTTGATCAAAGTTATGTGTTTAAATAAAAGAAAAATGTGGTTGAGAATTGAGATGTTTTACAATTATCTCACCTTGCTTGGTCAACACGCCCTTTTGACTATAATCTCAATTTATAACTTTCTTAACTAAAATATAAAAGTTTTCTCAATTCTTTTTTTTTCCTTTCTATCACGATGTTACAACTTAAATGTCACAATTGTAATACTCTTTTCTCTTAAAAGACAACTCATTTTCTCGGTAAATTACAAAAGAAGTGGGTCATCTTTCTTGAGACGGAGAGAATAATTTATTTTGTTGTCATGATCAGGGCGGGGATCAAGGGGGTTAGTGGACCCTCTTTTCCCAATAATTTTTATAAAAAGTAAAATTAAAAAAAATTAAAATTAAAATTTATTTTAATTAGAATAAAATAAAAAAGTGAATTAGTAAATATAAAATACAATTATTTACCCTAAGTAAAAGAATATACTCAATTTACTTAAAAAAAAACTAAATAAAATAAAGGGGCTGAAAAGTTTTTTTTGTTTCACTCATACTCATAGTCTCATTCAATTGAACCCTAATTTCTCACTTACCAGGTTCGATTTTGGTTCGATTCAATTGTTTTGTTTAATTTAACGAAACCTTGAAAAATTGATTATATTTTGAATGATTAAATTGATTTAGGGTTGTGATTTGTTTTGATTTAATTGTTGTTTTTGCTGTTGGTTTGATCGATAGAGGTATTGAGTTCTTATTGAATTTTATGGGTTGTTTTTTTTATGCTAGTTATAGTCTCATGGTATTTGAATTTTTATAACAGATTTATGGATATGTTTGTTATTCGAAATAAAAAGTTGTCGGACTCGAGTACAGTTCTTCCTACCGAATCTCCGAATGTTGATATTGGAGAAAAATTCTTTTCAATATTGATTGATGGGGCTCGTGATAGTTCGGGAAAAGAGAAATGAAGTATTTTCTACTCTGCTGAGGATATGAGATGTTGCTAAGAAGATAATTGATGTAGGAATTCACACTGTTTTTCAATTGGTATATCGTTTGATTGAATTGGTTTTAGTGTTACCAGTTGCAACTGCTATTGTTGAGAAAGCCTTCTCTGAAATGAATATTATCAAAACTGACTTGCGCAACAAAATGGGAGATGACTTTCAGAAGTATTGGACCTCCCTTTGTAATTTCTCTGGCTCCGCCACTGGTCACGATCACCATCTTCGTCGACGTGCATTCTGTTGCGTCCCCTTCCACGACAACGATTATGATTATCGTAAATTCGGAATCTCCACAATGCTTTGTCAGTTTGTTGGCAGATAATTACTCTTTGTGTGATCATTTTCTTTTCCTCGCTAACCACTCATTTTAAGTGAGTAAAAGATGGACGTCGTTGTTTTCTTCATCCTCATGAAGGCCGGCCTTTTGTTGGCTTTAGTGGTTGTTATATATAGCTTTGGTTTGCTACTTGAACTTGCAGAAGTTAATGGCGGTTCAGCTTGACTAATTATTGGTATACATGATGATCAATTGTAATATCTGAATGTTATTTTCTAAATAATGAGAGATAATTCAAGAAAAATCAAGTTTGTAATTTAATTTGTTGAACAAAACTATCCATAAAGTTTGGTCTAATTACAACCAAGTACACTCAACTTACAAGAAACTCCAAAATGATAATTAACATTTAACACCAATATCACTCTAACAATGATCATAATAATAATAATAGCAATCATCAATGATGTTATCCAAATAATCCAACACGGCTGTAGCGGAAGATCCGTATACTTTAACCCGGACCCGCAACCCAGTCAATCTGAGGTCCGACAACTACGGCGAACTCATCTTGTGGGCCCCCTTGACCTTCATGTCCAGCCTGGACGACTTGCAATCCGGATCGATATGCCGGACGGTGAACTTGGAAGGGGCGCGTATCTCTTTGAGACTTCTTTTTTTGGAATCTGGCCGTGGGTCGAACGCTTGCACGATACTACGTTGTCGGCTTTCTCTCCTCATGATCTTAATTGTGATTGAGAGAGCTTCAAGTTAGGAATGAATGTTGGGATATGTATGGTGATCAAAGTATATATATATACTAGAGTATAGTATGTGTTTATAATATACTAGCAAGGACTTGGAGTACAATTTTTCAGCTTGTGGAACAAGGGCGTTTCTTGGTTGACACTTAAATTTCACAATTATTAGTCAACTACGAATACTTCATTATCAGTCAGTCTTAACAAAATCACATTTTATCTCCATCCATACATTTTATGTCGATCACTACCAATGTTTTAAATTACGCGACTCGTAGTTGAGGCGTTTTTCTCTTGAGGCGTGAGACGTACGCCTCGAGGCGGAACGAGGCGTATGCCTCAAAAAATTAATTTTTTTTATATAAAAAATCAATAATATTTTAATAAATTATAAATAAATCAAATAATTCTTAAAATAAAATTTATTTGTTCAAAAACTCATTAAAAATTGAAATTAGTCTATTCTCGGTTGGTTGATCATTCACCATTTTCAATAATTTTTCTATATAATAGTGTTTTAAAATGCATCCATTATATGAGGAAAAAAAATCAAATATCATAATTTCATAAACATATAAGAATGAATTTTAGAATATATAATCATTTTTTATGCATTTTTTTTTATAATTGTTGGCTTGTTGCATTTAAGTTAAAAAATGGGATTTAAAACATTCCAAAATAAAAATATAAAAATAGGTGTACAGGCAAGATAAAAGGAGAGAAAACATAAAAATATGTACTGAAGTTTAGAAAATTTTGTGAAAGATTATGATTTTTTGAGTTGCCGAACAAGAATGGAGACGATAAAAATTGTATGGTTAAACAAAAATGGAACAATATATGATTAAAGAAGAATACAAAATAATAAATTAATAAATTACTCTGTCCTTTATATAAAAAATACAAAAATTTGATGAGGCGACTTCCTCAGACACCTCGACTCGTACCGCTTCGACTCGTACGCCTCACGTATAAAAGCGTATAAAAACTAAAACGTCTTTGACTCGTACGCCTCATCACACGAAACCCTTGAGGCGGTACGAGGCGCGCCTCGAGGCGTACGCTTCGACCGTTTTTTAAAACATTGATCACTACAAGCATTCCACGTGCCCACGATCTAAACTGAAAAATGTCATAATGCGTATTTTATTTCGAGTCATTTCATTTTAAATGAAATACTGAGACATTTTTTTCTTAATTTTTTCACATTAAAATATAAATTTATTCTAACTTAATATATCTATTAACTTTTAAAATTTACTCATAATATTTTTTATCACTAAAATCTTGGTCAAAAAGCTTAATTTCAATGTATAGTAAAATATAAATAATACTCTTGTCACCTCTATTAAATAGCAGTTGTCGCATTTGTTATTTAGAAAAGAGAAAAGAAGTGCGAGTGACCGTCTGACCGATAGAGTACTACAACTATTGTACAATAAAATATTATACTCTTCATATTCTAACTACTTATGTTTACATTTATTTTCTTAATGTCTTACTTTAATATATATATATATATACATATATACCCTTAAAAAATGATTTTTTATACAATTTCAGTTTAAAATAAAATTTTATCTTTATTTTATTTATTTTATTTTTAAATTTATTCAAAACTATTTTACTTTTTAATATATTTTTATTCTCGGCTAAAAAACAACAATTTTTCTTAATATGAAATAGGTTGTTAAGTGCTTCATTTTCTTTTCCGTTTGAGGTCAAATCTACACATGTGCTCGGGAGATAGTTGTCCATAAACTAACGGAAATAATACTCTCTCCGACCATTAATAGATGTCATAATTTTCTGGACACGAAGTTTAAGAAAATTATTATTTTTGTATTTTTTAATTGAAAAGTAAAAGGTAAAAATATATTTTAAAAGTGAAAAGTAAAGTAGTTGTGAGTAAAGTTTAAAAAGTAGTTGGAGTAAAGTAAAATATAATTGTATATTAAAATGAAAAAGTTAGAATAATTATTTCTTTTTTTTTTGTTAGTCAACTATTGTTGGACACCCTAAAAAGGAAAGTATGACAACTGTCATTGAACTTAGGGAGTACTATTCTTTAATTTCCGCTAGGGGTGGGAATTCCGGTTTTGGTTATCGGTTAAAACCAAAATCGAACCGAAAATTTCGGTTTTTGGTTAACCAAATATAAGAAATTCGGTTTTCGGTTCGGTTATCGGTAAAAAATTGTTTATATATTCGGTTATCGGGTTCGGTTAACCCGATAACCGATCGTTAAAAACCGAATAAACGAAATATATTATATATATTACATATTATATATATCTTTAAGGACGATCGTATGACAACACTTCCTTACTTATTTCAGATTTTTTTGTATTTTGTTGGATTTATGCATGTTAGGTTGAATAAGTTGGATTTTAGTTTAAATTTGTTTATATTTTGATATTTTTTCTTTTTTTTCCACGATATTCTTTTTAAAATCATCGTACTTTTTTTTAATCGGTTTTTTGGTTAACCGATAACCGAACCGGAAAAATCGGTTCGGTTATTGGTTATCCAATAAATTATTCGGTTCGGTTTTGGTTAGTCATTTTCGTTGTTTTTCGGTTCGGTTAACCGGTCATTCGGTTCGGTTCGATTTTGGTTAACCGAACTTCCAGCAATTTTCCGCTATTCTTTAATTTCCGCGAAGAAAATAAAAGCATTATTTCAACCAAACGAAATAAACTTTTATAATTATCACACTTTTTTTACAAAAAATATTATACAATTTAATTTTATCTTGAATTGATTATGTAGTCATCAAAATTTGCTTGATTATTTAGAGAGTTAATTTCGAGTATAATAATTTAAAATTCAGTAAAAATTGAAAACTAAATTGATTTTTGTTTAAAGATTTTTTAATTTTATACAACGTTGAATGATTAAAATAAATTAAAATTGATTCAGTGAATTTTAATTAATCAACAAAATTACAATTAAAAATAAAATTTATTAGTAAAAATTGTAACCACAAACAATTCAAGAATGCACGCTAATAATAATCATAATTATTCATAAACTAATAATAAGTTAATAACCATCATCATAAGTGTTGCTATCCAAATAGTCCAAAACAATTGTAGCAGAAGATCCACACACTCTAGCCCCGCCGTGTTTGCCCACTGCCGGCAATGCGCCGAGGCCAAGATCCGGCGACGGAAACCTCACCTTGTGGGGCCCCTTTTCCTTGTCCTTGGACTTACAAGCCAGATCGGTGGGGCCCTTTCCGGTGAACTTGGAGTGATTGGTTGGCTTGGAGGCGGCCTTGGTGAAAGTTCCAGCAGTAGGCCGAGCACCTATCTCGTTGAGAATTCTTCTAGAACCGGGCCTTGGGTCATTGGGCCCGCCCGACAAGATGGGAAACGTCCGGACCATACCATGTTGTCGACCTTCTCTCCTCATCTTATGATTCTGATTCTTGTCGAAGTATGTGACAAAGATGAAAGATGGTTTCTGTTTAAATAGGAAGAGTTGTGGTTCAGATACTTTACAATCTTTCCTTGGGAAGAAAGGGATTTCCTTGGACAACAAGCACTTTTAACTATATACTATAGTTCAACTATTAACATAATTTTAAGAATAATATGAAGAAAAAAAATCATTCATTAAAATGGTATAAAACAATATGTTCAAATAACATTGACAAAACAAAACCTGGACTTGGACCGTCTATACGCTACTTCGTCATGAAGTTAGGAGACGAAATAGTGATAGGTTATTTTAAGAAACATGAACTTTTCTCCTACGGTACACATATGTGATCGATTTTGCCGAAAACAAAAATACAATCAGTTGCTTCATTTATTCAAACACAATCATAGAAATCTAATTAACAACCTTCTCACAATTCCATGTTGTTGGGATCTACTTTGTGAGTTCGAGTTTCTTGATATTCTGAATTTGCTGTCCAGGGTTCAGTCCCTTGGGGCAAGCTTTAGCACAGTTTAAAATGGTATGGCAACGGTAAAGCTTGAACTCGTCGTCTACTGCCTCCAGCCGCTCCTTTGTGTATTCATCACGACTGTCCATTATCCATCTGTATGTAAATTAAGCAACACAAGAAACCGCATTTAGCAGTATGAATATAAACTGCAGTTCTAAAATTCATAGAAAAATAAGACATTATCATTACAAGCATTCAGTCTAAAGCGGAAAATAAGAAGACATTTCCAGGCAAAACACAACAATCAGGTAATATGTAGCTATAAGATCATTAATAGCAGTAAACACATGAGAATATAAATAACATAGATCTACATAAGAAACGAGCGTATAATCAAACCTTCCATATTGGTCCAGAATCATGGGAATCACACATAATCCTAATTAGAAAGAAATAAAAAGCCCCCATCATATTTGTTTCATTTTACTAATTGAAATCTCAAGTGGGGGTATTTGCTAATTATATCAAAACCTAGAGGGCGTGGGCGATTTACATAACTTGAGTCAGCATATATAGCTCATAATATTAACTATTACACAATTGATTTATTTTATTTTTTGTTTTGAAAAATACCCGACATTCATAACAATATAAACCAACAGTCCATCACACTACTTGTTTTAAGATCAAGACTAAATTAGATCATAAATCAATAACATTATCTCAGCCCAATATAGTGGCAATCTAATATTTTTGTAGACTCTAATTTCTATGCTGTATAATTTTTTCTGTGATTAACAACTGACCATAGCATACATTTTTCACCATAAGTTGTGTGGTGCTTCAACTCTTATTCTACTATTCTACCCTCAGACCCTACAATATCATTACTAGAGATATTCTCAGGGGAAAAAAATCTCCAATGCATTGAAAATGAAGGAACAGGCGAGGAAATATAAAAAAGCACCAATAATCTAGTCTTCTCCTCTTGATGATTACACCCTCTGTTTCACACTCTTAACATATTTGATGATTACACCCTCTGTTTCAATTGCATTCTAAGGTTGAGGAACCAAGCACTAGTAATCTAGTGTTCTCTAAAGCGGCAAACTTAACGTATTTGTGAGGATTATACACTCGGGAAACAAAGGCTCAAGATCTGTGTAAATTGCAGTAGAATGTTCAGGGCAACTGGGCACAAATTAAAGCAATATTTATATTTTTTGGTAGATAAGTTTGGAAGCAACTAGGATATTTGATGATTGATTTAGTTGTCCATGACAACGAGGCTTAATTATTGACCCACAATTGCCTAATTTTCTAAGTTCTAGATAATGCAATTTAAGTTCTAGATATGAAATTTCCATCAATTATTGAGAAAATATTGAGCTCCAATAATGCCATCGAACAAATATACATCACATAAACAAAAAATTTAACAGATCATACTACAAAAAACGCACAAAATTCACAACCAAACAAAACCAGGAGAAAAAAAAATACCTATTGGCATGCAAGAGCGCAGCGGGGCCCAAATAAGACTCCGGGTTCCACCAGTAGCTGGGGCAGGATGTGCTGCAGCAGGCACACAGTATGCACTCGTACATCCCATCCAGCTTCTTCCTATCCTCCTTGCTCTGCAGGATCTCCTTCCCCGCATTCTCGGGTGGGTTCTTCCGCTTCAGCCACGGCTCGATCGACTTATACTGGTTGTAGAAATTCGTCATGTCCACCACCAAATCCTTGACCACGAACATGTGCGGTAGGGGCGTCACCATAGAGGGCCCGCCGGAGGAGGGTATTTTCGTCAGGCACGCCAGCCCGTTCTTCCCGTCGATGTTCATCGCGCACGAGCCGCAGATACCCTCGCGGCACGATCGGCGGAAGGTTAGGGTTGGGTCGATCTCGTTTTTGATCTTGATTAGGGCGTCGAGGACCATCGGGCCGCAGTCCTTGAGGTCGATTTCGTAATCCCGGAGCTCCGGCTTCTGCGGCGAGTCGGGGTTCCATCGGTAGATTTGGAAGGTCTTGGGGGTGGCGGTAGGGGAAGCCTTTTGATCGACCTTCTGGGCCTGGGCCTCGGAGGCGTGGGCGCGGAAGAGGATCGATCGGGCCGCCGGAGATACGGACGGAGCCCTGGTTATCGCTCGTCGGACCAATCCAGTCGCCATTGATCGGAGCAGATATTGTTTTCAGAGAGAAAGTAAAGGAAAATAAATTAGCAATGATAAGATTGATAAGAGGGGCGCGTGGTGAGCTGCTACAAATGGGTTGGAAACGAAATGTAGAATGACGGAAATAGGTCTTCAAGATTATTTATACAATTATACTACCGAAGCTATGTTTATCCAAGTTATGGCGGTGAAGGGCAGTTTGGGTAAAGCGCTTTTAGGGGCTAAGTAGGAGCCGTGTATGATATGGAGTTTTCTGCTGACGTGGCAACGAATGAGCGGAGGAGGTTGGAAATGACCGAATGAGACAACGTGGGTAGCTCGAGCAACATTTGTTTTGTTTCGGCTAGACGTCGCCGTTTCGAGATTTCCCCATCCTTTTCATTTTCTCCATCGAATTTTATTTTGCCTTTTCAGATTTTTTTTTAATCTCATTAAAAATGGTTCATATTTCAATTAAAGTTGTTAAATAAAGCATGCTTCATAAAAAAATTATTGCAATGTGATATGGTATCAAATACTTCAATACATCAAAAATACAATATTCTTTGTATTTTTAAATACTTCTCTCGTTGAAAATAGTATATACTGCAATTTGTTTTATTGTTATATTGTAATGCAAATGTGCAATTCACATTAAATTTTTATTATAATATTTATTCAATACTAATTACACACATCGTAGTACTCCGTATTTTTAATTTTCATATAAAAAGAAACGCACCATTTAAGGGTAAACTAATTTCCGTCTCATCTAATTATACATTTTTTTTAATTTAGTATACAAAGTGTATAATTAGTTGAGACTTGAGAGAGAAGTAGTAATGTACTCGTATTTTTTTTATACTACTATCTAATTTTGCACAAAGGAATATCAAAAAATAAATAAATGCAGTGCATCAATCGGACTCGAGCAAGTATCAACTACGTATTCAACTCAACAGCTCACCTGCTGCCCAACCACATTCCTCTAATAAATCTTAAATTATTTTAATCAAAGTTTCCCTGAAAATGCGACTTCTAAACCCACATTTACATTTCAGGTTTTGACCTTTTCATAATTTCATCTATCGCAGTTCATCACTCACTCAGCCATGGCTGCTTGCATCTTCGAGCAGCTCAAATCTCAACCCTCATGGCTCCTCATCTCCATCTCCCTCGCCCTCATATCTCTCCTCAAACTCTCACTCTCCATTCTCAAGTGGATCTACGTCAATTTCCTCCGACCCGGCAAAAACCTCAAAAAATACGGGTCGTGGGCCCTCGTCACCGGCCCCACCGACGGCATCGGCAAGGCCTTCGCGTTTCAGCTCGCGCGGAAGGGCCTCAATCTGATCCTGGTCGGCCGGAACCCCGCCAAGCTCGACGAGGTCTAGGAATCCATCAAATCCAAGTGCGGCTCGTCGATCCAGATCAGGAGCGTCGTGGTCGATTTCTCCGGCGACCTAAACGACGGCGTTTCTAGGATCGAGGACGCCGTGCAGGGACTGGACGTTGGCGTTCTGATCAACAACGTCGGCGTTTCGTACCCGTACGCGAGGTTCTTGCACGAGGTGGACGAGAAATTGGTGAGCGATTTGATTAGGGTTAATGTGGAGGGGACGACGAAAGTGACGAAGGCTGTTTTGAAAGGGATGCTGGAGAGGAAGAGACGGGCGATTGTAAATATCGGCTCCGGTGCCGCCATTGTCATCCCTGCCGATCCACTCTATTCTGTTTATGCTGCATCTAAAGCGTGAGTCTACAATTTTATTTTTTATTTTTTATATTAATTTAGATTACTTTCTGATTATGTTTCTAGTTGACCACTTTGGAAACTTATCACCAAACAAACTAGCTTAAGTGCTTAACTCAATCCATCCTCAGCTTCTATCGAAAAATACCTACCTATGTTCTCGATTAATTTCCGCTTAAAACAAATCAATTCGTAGCTCGTTTATAATTGACGGGTCTTTCGAGTGGAATTGGACTAGTTTATCTGAGTTATTTTTCGATTGATGATGGAGCAGATGATATTAGAAGTGGATTAATTGGATATAGAGATTCTTGAATCAGATATTTCGTGGGTGTCATTTTAGCATTTCATTGAGATAGTTTCTGCTATTGCTTTGAATATAATTACTGTCAAAGTCGATGAATTCATTTCCGATACTCTGTTGGTACTTAATAACATGGTGTGAATGAACTTTCGGCTTTCAGATATATAGACCAATTTTCAAGATGCCTTTACGTCGAGTACAAGAACAGTGGGATTGATGTGCAGTGCCAGGTAAAAATCTGCTCATCGAAGTTCATTAGCATGATTGTTTCTTTGTTTGTTGGAACAAATTTTACTCACATACCGATTCCTTGAATCCATTATCTTCTTTTCTTGTTGTCTACTTATATTTCTTTGGGGTGTCTTTAGTTTGTTCTGTGCTCATTATTAGTCATTTTAGTCTCAAGCCTTTTCATGGAAATTTCCGGGTGGAAGGAGATCTCTTTGAAAATATTTATAAAACTACCCCACCAGTTTTGGTATTTAGAAAAAAAAGAATTGGAGGTTTGGTTTATATCTTGAAGTTGATGCAGGGGAGAAAAAGAGTTTCTAATATGATCAAAGTAAACCTAAAGAGAGGTGAATGCATCATGTATGCAAGTAGTTAAGTTCAAATCAATGGAGGATCATAGAAAACAACGCCTCAGGATAGCTTGGTCCATCTGCAGTCTTCGTTAAAATATGTTTCTTAATTGGAGCATATTTTCGTATCGTATCCATTGGTACCTTTAAATATTGCATTCAAACTTTTTTTTGTTGTTGAATTTAGAGGGTATATTCGTTATTAACACTATAATTTACCCGACTAAGTCCCACTACTTATTGTAGGTACCTCTATATGTTGCGACGAAAATGGCATCGATCAAAAGGTCATCTTTCTTCGTCCCATCAACGGACTGTTATGCTCGTGCAGGCCTCCGCTGGATAGGTTATGAGCCACGGTGCACGCCTTATTGGCCCCATTCGCTTCTGTGGGCTTTGGCTAATTCTTTGCCAGAGTCCATTATCGATGCTTGGCGTCTCAAATTTTGTCTAGCCATTAGGAAGAGAGGACAACTCAAAGACTCCAAGAAGAAGGAATAGGAAACCAAGTGCCATATTTGCCCTGTTCTATATGTACTTGCTAGTCTCTCTTGGTGGTAAAAAAAGGTTGTAATTTGAGGAGATAAATAGTGAAGACTAATCAATCTAACACATCTCCATTGAACTTTTGTGTATTAAACAATTTCGGAGTAAGAGTGAAAATGTTTGTGTATCTTTTGTCAAATAATTTTAATAGATATTTCTTTATTAATTAAAAAAGGTACTCGTATCTTAAATACTTTATAACATTGTTAAAACATAAAAATAAGAGATGCTATTTAATAATGATAAAATACATATAATCGTTCCAAAAAATAATTGGCCTGTTGAGCCCGGCCGGCCTGATGACACTTCCACATACCACATCAAATAATCAATAAATACTGCAAGAACATAATCATTTGGTTCATTTCTCACCTTCATATATTATAATAGTCATTTGCAATATAAACAATACAATTAACAATAATTATTTATTAGATTATCATTTATTTTAGAAGTTCAAAATAGGTTTCAACTTCTCTTCACAAATCGGCCCTGCCAAACATTAAAAATAAAAAAAATATGAGAATGCAATTTTTGTAATTATTCTAAAAATTAAGGCAAAAGAGGTAAATATATATAGCAAGTACCTTGAGCCGAGGGCGTTTCTCAGCATTGAGCTTTCTAACTTGATAACGTATTTTTCTGGAGAAGAGCCTATTTTGCCTCTTCTCCTTGTACCTCAACACACTTGCTTCTCTTTGTCCCATCTTCATTTCCCGTTCTTCGTTTCTCACTGCCTCACCATTCCCAGTCTCTCTCGCCATTTCGGGGACGGCCCACGACCCGCCAATATTATTATTACACCCCCACGTCAATCCCTGGAAGAAAAAATACGTACATAAACAAAGAATCTTTGAGAATACTCGTTTGTTTCTTTAAAATCTTGCACGTTCTGAAAACACAAAAACACATTTTAATCTTGCTCTCTTTTAGGTCTACGAAATTAAGTTAATTAGAGATGAAAAACTGAACTAACATCTTACTTCGTTGATTCAACTGAATAAACACTTAACCACAATTATAGGGTAATGAGCTTGCAAAGAAAAAAAAAGAAATTATATAATAGTCGCTTTGTTTCAAGAAAGTAGAAATTCTTTTTTTATTTCAAAAAGTAAAAGTATTTAATTGGGTATAAATGTAAAAAAAAAAAAAATTATTTTAAAACGAAAAAGTAAATATAATAGTACTGCTTTAAAATTGTAGTTTAAAATAATTTTTATTTTTTTAAATTTAAAATATATATATATATATAATATATATATATTTTTTTTTTTAAACCTTACATAACTAAATTACTTTTCTTAATTTATGCACATGTTTCTCCCTCAATAGTCATTACTTAGTAAATACAGTATTTACTGTGCAGTGTGAATTTTTAGTTTTAATTATCCTACTTGACCGTTGACACACAATATAAAAGTACAGTGATTAAGTTATTAATTTAATGATTAAGATCTACTTTAATATTATCATCAATCAATGATAATATGAACATGTGTTTTATTGTTACGAATTAATTAATGAAATGAGCCAAAACATGTGATCATTAAAACAATTAAAAATAAAATACTAAAAACAATAAGCTTACATGAATACTGGTGAGCTCTTGCGATAAGAAATCATGGTGGTTGACGTCGGGGACGACCTGCGAATTATCGACGTACAGTGGGCCTTTGTTGGACCACGCGTTCATGATCTCCTCGTAGTCCAGCTTCAGCGACACCCGCTGGAACACCGGCGGGCACACCGCCGACGAGCTGCTCACTTCCTCCTCCTTCACCACCTCCGAGTAGCACACCCACTTGTCCTCGCTCGAGTCCCGATCTCTGCTCCTCATCGCGTTTCGCACCAGCGCCGCGCGCTCCTCGCCGTACGCCGCCGCGGGAAGATACCCCAATCTGAAATTACATCGCGCCCTATGATTAATTAATGTCGAATTAAATTGAACTACTGTTGATTTCAATCCGGATCTGAATCTAATGCCGATTTCACACGATTCGATCGATTACCTGGAACTGTTTTTTTCGGTGTGGGAGGAATTCGACTCCGCAGCGGTGGAGGCGTCGAGGAGGCCGGTGAGGGTGGTGGCGCCGCCGTCCGCGGCGGAGAAGAAGAAGGCAACGTTTTCGTGGTCGTTGTTTTCCCTCTCCTCTGCTTGGTTCTGAGACTGGATTGGGGATAGATCGGGATGATCGGAGTTCGGAACCGCCGCATCCGCCGGCGTTTCGCTTCGTTTACTTTCATCCGCCGGGAACTGAAGGCGGAGGCTGAGGAACTTGGGCTTTTTGGCCTTGGTATTTTTTGATCGCTTGGGTCGTCGTTTTGTGTTCATCGTGGTTGTCGTTTTGTATGTTGGTGTGATAATTGGGGGTGGGAGAAAGCGAGAGAGATGTTTTTGTGGAGAAATTAGAAAAGGGGGAGTGAGCTTTTTCTGAGAGAGTGGGGCCCAGTGTGCGTACGAAGAAGATGATCTGCTGAGGTGTAACTTTCCCTCGCCACGTGGAGTCTCTCTATTGGCGGGATATGAAGATAGGTTTTGCTTTCCAGATTTCGTCTTGGGGGATTCATTGCGGTGTCGGGGGAATACTCTTCATTTTTTGTATTTTTATTTTTTATTATTATAAATAAATTTATTTATTTCCAAAATAAGTAATTTTATCATTTAATTTAATCATGGAAAAAAAAAAATATCCTACGAGTATTTTAAATAAAATGAACTAGTAATATAAAATTATATATATTGAGTCTTATAAATATAATAATTTTTTTTGTCATTTTAAGAAATGAATCATTTATAATAAGACAAAGAATACACAAGAAATTGTGTCATATTATTATGTATTACCTCCATATTTATTCATAATTATCATGCAAATATATTTCGTTCTTAATCACGTGTCTTACCATTTTTTTTTGGATGGAGTTTAAAAGGAATATATGTATTTTTTTTAGTATAATTATTTAATTAATAATATTTTATTTGTTTAGTTGTATTTTTGTGATTATAATTATGGTGTGTCTGAGATAAACTGAATTTTTTTGTATGCAACCACTTGATTAGAGACAACCAAAAGAAAATCCAGACCATTGATTAAGAATTGAAGAAGTATTATACTACTACTTACTCCATTGCGAATATTTAATCTGTGGTTGTTAATTATAAATATGAAATACAACACAAAACACACGTGATGGTTTTAATTTGTATTTTTAATGGTCATTTTCGTCACATGTAAAAGCTGAAAAAGTGCACCTGTTTTGTTTTCATGATGGTCATTTTTGGTATTTTTTAGGTATCAAATAAATAGTTTATCAAAAATACTAGTGTAATTTTTTACCCTAAACAATTTTACCTAAAATTTAAACTCATTCTTTCTGTGGTTTTTTTTTCACCGAGCAAGAGCAAAAGCAAACAACATCACAACATCATTGCAAGAAAACTCAAAGCAAAGATGAATTTACGAGTCTTTACTTTGCAATAACCAAACTAGTGAGGAAAATTTAGAAAGTTTGTGATCCTCAAAATCAAACTTATTCTATCTTGTCACTATCATCAACAAAAACATGCTATGGGAAATGACAAAAGTGCCAATGAAGTTTAACATAAATACAAGAAAGGTTAAGGGACTACTTGTACTATTTCAATCAAATGCTCTTTTTTTAAAAAGCAATTTAAGCTTATGAAGAAGGTAAGAATAAGTCAAAATAGAATGCTCGGGTACTTTCTGTAATTTGGTCCAACCTCCAAGAGGTCTAACATATAATAGAATCTTTTTCACCAGGCCAAGACTTCACTATAGAAGTGAACTTTAAGGAAGAACCACAAGACCTTGAATTAATTAAAAAAAACAAATATAGTTCAACTTTAAACCAAGTTACGTACCATAAAACCAATGGTTCCCAATTATACAAGTGTCTGGATAGTTTCCTGTTTACAGTATGAGGTAGTAGGTATAGATTTTTCTAAGAACAAAAAAAGGATCGCACGAGCTATAAATCTTGGAAGCTTTTCTGGTCATGAAAAATATAATAATGAAGGAGAGCATCATAAGAGACTATACAAATGTAGAAAGAAGCATAAAAAGGCTTCTTAGGAACTCCACATTTTCGGAAACCTGGTTATGAATAGTGCGCAAAGACGAATATCATCGGTTGCATTTGGATTGAGAATTTGGGGGAAAGGGTTTACAATAATAAAATCCATTACAAATGTTTGGCTTAGACCTAAACTCCAGGTATTTCAAATCCCAACACATTTCATCATCGGTTTTAGATCATTTTTGGTGGATTGGAAATCCTTCTTAAAACCTAGTCCTTTGAATACACACAAGAAAAAAACAGAAAGTCCTTCTCTTTCACACACATTCATACACTAAAATTTAATAAATTTATATTTTACTACCACATAGTAGTATTAAAATTGCAATCACGAAACGCAGTTAGAATTGGGAATGTATTTGAAATACCCACATTACATCCGAACAAGAAATCTAAAAAGAATGGACTTCCTATCCCTCAATCCAAACACAACCGTGTAGTCGTGGATTATTCCAACAATCAGACTTTCAAGCTAAATCGATAGCTCAACAATGTCGATTACAAGTTACATCAACAATCACAATCATCATTTTACGGCGTAGAAAATGAATGGAACACGTAGCATATAAAAAACAGCATACCGCAACACACAAAATGCAGCATATATAAAAATTATTGATGTTCTAAGTCAATACTGAATAGAAAGATCACCGCATCACATTCTGCAATACAAATAATTAAAATAAAATCTCACCGGAAAGGATAAATCGTCCGAAACTACGTTTTCGTTTTCCTCCTGAGACGCTTCCTCAGCTTCCTCAGCTTGTGCTTGTTCATCTTCTTCTTCCTCTTCTTCTTCACGCTGTCAGCTCGTATGACGACAGACTCGTCCGGAACCGTTTCGTCATCGGGGCCGGGTCGGACTAACGGGGTTGGGGAAATCGGGTCGAGAAAAAACCCGAATGGAAAGCTGGGGAAAATGTGAGGTTGATATGCCTTTGAGAAATCCGCGCCGGGGTGATGATCCGGAAACGACGTCAGGTCGTAGGGTTTTTGGATTTGGGGGATTTGATTTTGGGCGAGGAAAGAGGGTTGCCGGAAACATGTGGAGATTCTCGATGCCGATTGGGATTGTTGGTTTCTGAGTAGTTTCAGTAGAGACGAAGACGCCATTGGTGAATCGAGGAGAAAATGGAATCGCTGAATTGAATTTTAGGGGCTAGGGTTTGAAGCTTGAATCCATTTTAGCTCAAAGATTTTAAAATTGATTAATTAAATTCAGTATGGGATGAATGTAAAAAGGTATAGAAATTAGAATATTATAAATAACTCAAAATTTACAATATTTTTCAAAAAAAAAAATGAGAGATAGTTTACACAATATTCAAAATAAAATTAAAATTCACAATTATTAACAATTATTTGCTACTCTCTTTTTTGTAAATTTACAAAAAAAAAATCTGAAAAATAAAGAGTACTTTTTTAAATCATAATAATAAGAATTCAATAGATTTTAATCTATGGTTACTTGTATAGTTAATTTAGTTGTTTCTCTTTTAAATACAAATTGATGAATGTTTTTTGAAAAAAAATCATATATATACCTTAGTTTTGATCACAAGTACTAGTAGTAAGCAAGCTGGACAATTGAACACATTTTTTTGAAAAGGCCATTTTCCTTCAAAAGACAAAAATACCCTACACAATACAAGGATGTGTAAATTGTAATTCCAAGTAATGTTTTTTTTAGATGTTAGATCTTGGTCACAATATAATATGGCAACTTGTAATGTTCTCAAATTGTTGTGTAACCTAGAGCTAGCTCCCCACATGCAAGTATGCAACAAGCATTGGGACTGTTAAATTAACATATCTATTTTCAGAGGACCATATGGCTCTATCTATCTTTGTGTTGAAACTTGTAATTAGCCATTGAGGCTCTAACTGGACTGATTCACACTGACCATCTATTGGTCAAGATGCCACATGATACAGTGTCATGACTCGTTACAAGTTGTCTTGTGAGTTTTCCTACGTTGAATTGTAATAAAAGTGAACCGATCTTTTAATCCTATGGAGTTACTCCTCATATTACAGATTGATATTACCTCATATATTGTATGTCACTACCATATGTGACGTGTGTAGGCCTTTACTATCAAGATATTTAGAGTTTACGAGAGCCCAACCGAGTACACAAGCATGAAGCATGCCATGAGGTCAACCTGTATTCACGAGTGAGTGTCTTATTATAATACACAGCGAGTTCGTTTTTTGACAAACTTTAGGATTTTCTTCAGGACATCACATAATACAGTACAAATAAGCATATTTCAAGGGAGAGCCTCAACTCTTTTTGCCACCGAAAATCTTGGAACACGTTCTGACTTCAGATCAAAGGCCTCTGCTAGCTGAAATTTGCTTCACCAACTTGGAGAGTTCATACGACTTGAAATCTTTTCCATAGAATAAGCTAAGATCAACTGCCGTTTTTCCATCCTGTCACAAAAAAAAAATAGTGTTATAATTTGTATACAAGCATTACGAAGTTTGTTGATATCATCAAATAGTTAACGATTATATCCTCACATTATCAAAATATTACAAACAGTCCCAACCTTATTGTCTAACTATTTTTAATATTCAAAAACAATGAAGGATGTAAATATACATAGTAAAGCAAACAGCGTGTCAAAAAAAGGTCCAGGGTCATAATCGTAAAAATACCAAATGATGTGGTAGAAATTTATGTTAGATTCGGTGAACATATTTAAAAACCAAGTTAATATTAGTATATATTATTAGGCCTTGTTGTAAACCTCAAGGGTGGTTTTGTAATCATCCCAATAATGATTTAGAAATTTCTCAGACGTAAAAAATAAGTGAATAAAGTAAAAATAAATTTATTTATTAAAATTAAAAAGTTAAAATAATTTATTTTTATAGTGTGTGAATTATTGTTAAAGACCTAAAAGGAAAAATATGTCAATTATCTATGTACCTGGAATAACTAATAAAAAATCATAACTAAAGATTCGGTCAGAAATATTTTTTATATTTTCTTTATTTGATAGTATTAGGTGTTGTGGAGTGTACTTTTGTCAACCATCCTTCACTTATTATATTTTTGTAATAATTAGGAGTATCTTTTATTATAATTACTTGAATTACATCAAATTTTCCCTTTTTGGCATTCTATTACAAAAATCAGTATTAATACTAGTCTACTAGTGTTGTAGTATTGCTCTTTATTTTTATTTTTTCTCTTTTTCATTTTTCACAATTTTTTGTTTTATTTACAAAGAACATGTAGGGAATATTATTTTTGTCTCACTGAAAATAATACGTACTTTTGATAAAATTATTCATCTCAATATTTTTGATATAAAAGATGTGTATAAGTTAAATATTTTTATTAAATGTTTTTTTATAAATCAACTATACTCTATTATTTTGTAAAAATTATTCTATCTCACTATCTTTTATAAAAGAATAAAGTGTAAAAGTTAAAGATTTTTATCAAATACGGTAAGTTTTTTATATGTTTCAAGTTTTCAACCCTATTGTTTTTTACACATTGTGTAACGTAAAAAGATTGTTTCTTAATATTAATGAATGATTTTGATATTGAAGATTAAAATTAAAGAAAATCTTGACATTAATATTAATTATTAAATATTGAAAGACATATTAGGAAATTTTTATTAAGAGGGGATCCCAATCACACTCCCAATCACACTCAAATCGTCTCTATAGCTTAATTAAGTTTTATTAAGTTTTTATTTATATTTAAATTCACAAAATCAATTTAATAGTTTTGAATAATAAAATTTGACGTAAAAATTGTGTTTAACAATAAAATTGAATAAAATATTAATAAATTTGATGTAAAAATTGTGTTTAACATATAAATTGAATAAAATATTAATAAATTTAAGAACTATAAACTTTGATCATATATTACATATTATTGATTTTGATAAATATATCATGTTATTGTAGTAAATTGAAAGTATAATATTAAATTATAGTAAAATGCACGTAAATTATAGTATAATGCACGTAAATTGAACGTGATTTATTAAATTATAGTAAAATGCACGTAAATTAAACGTGATTTATAGTAAATTGCACTTTATTCACTTCTTCCGCCGGTGAAATTCACCACCATGTCCGGTGCGCCGCCAGTTCCTCCACCGCCGGTTCCTTCGCCGCTGAAATTCAGCACGACGTCCGGTGTCGATATGACTAGAGTTCCTTTGCTATTGTTGCTTTGTGTAATAAAGAAAGTGATATTTTTAGACATTTATTTTTTCTCTATTTTTTACTGTTTTTTCAAAGGTAAACGAAATTTTTTTTTCTTCTAAAAGTGAACGGAGGGTTAATTCTATGTTAGCACAAATATACTACTTTAATTCTATACACATTAATACTTAAGAGAAAAATCGATAAAGTAATTTTTGCTCCACACATATTATTTTTTTCTAAAATCCATAAAAATGTTATTTAAACAATAAAAATATATTTTTATAATATGCTCCACAGTACACATATTATTAATCTCTTTAAGTTGAGAAAAATGTTAAACTAAATTTATAATTATTATATTATTATATATAATAATATGTGTGTACTTGTGAGCATATTATAAAAATATATTTTTATTGTTTAAAAAACATTTTTATTGATTCTAGAAAAAATTAATATGTTGAGCAAAAATTACATTTTTCTTTTAAGTTAATACATGGAGTACAAAACATTTTTTCGATTTTAAGTTGATATATGAAGCACACAATATTTTTATTGATTTTAGAAAAAATTAATATGTCTGGAGTACAAAACATTTTTTTTCTCTAAAATTAATTTATAAATATACATTTTTATTGATTTTTCTCTAACATTTTTATATTATCAAAATAAACATAAACATAATATAACATGGACCTATATTTTATATATACTATTTTTGTTAAATTTAGATTTTAATATAATATAATAATTATATACAAAATTACTAATTTTGTATATAATTATTATATTATATTAAAATGCACATAAATACATTTATTATAATTAAATTTACGTTAATTTATTATATCAAAATTCACCGAAATATTTATTTACAATTTTATTTTAGAAACTGTTTTCTGTAATACACATATGAATAAAAAGGTTATGTAATAGATAAAAATATTAAATACACATATGAATAAAAAGGTTATGTAATAGATAAAAATATTGTTTAATAGTGCGTGTTTGTATATAATTATTATATTATATTAAAAACACAAATACATTTATTATAACTAAATTCACTGTTAATTTATTATATCAAAATTCACCGCTATATATTTATATAAAATTTTATTTTAATTTTATTTTAGAACTGTTTCATGTTTGAGTTAACTATTTTTTATTCCAAATTTTTGTTTACGATTTTTTCTAGTATTTATTTTTTATTCCTAATTTTATTGTTTAAGTGAGATTTAAACATCTGTTTATTATTATTATTATTATTATTATTATTATTATTATTTATTTATTCAATAGTATTTAATAAAAACTCAAATAACATAAACTATATAACATATAAATAGAGGAAGGTTTATTTTTTGATGCAAAACATTTGATTCTTCTTCTTAATTGTATAGTAGTAGTGAATAAAAACTCAAATAAAATAAACTACGTAAAATAAAAATGGAATATCAAAAATTACACCTCAAATATTTTACAGAGTTGACTTCACAAAAGATTTGAAAATTTTGTAAAATTTTGTAAATCAAGAAGATATTGATAGCGTTTTTTGTGTAAATAAGGGAGACAAGATTGTGATATAGTGTGCATGTGTAGTAATAATAACAATAAGTTTCATTTATTTCTTTCCAATCTTCTCGTTCTATATAATAAGTAATATAAATATGGTCAATCAATATTTTTATTATTGTATATTTTTTTCCATTTTTTAATTAATTATTGATTTAATTGAAAAATAAAAGTGAATTCAGGTTAAAAAATTTATTGTTATAAAATTATAATGAATTATGTACAATTTGTGTATTTTATTATAATTTAATAAATTGTATTTTTATTATAATTTAATAAATAAATAAAATTTTCGTGCAAATTAGAATTTAATTAATCACATGCATATTATTATAAAATATTTTTAAAAAATAAAAGTGAATACTTTTATAAGATATGAAAAATAGAAATTTAAACACAAACATTTATTAATATTACAATAAATAAAGTGTTTATTAATATATAAAATTGCTAAAAAATATTTTAACTATTTTTATGATAATTTGTTGAAATTAATGAAATTTTAAATAAAAACAAACGAAAATTAGTGTTGATCTTATAATTTTTAATATTATTATAAAATTGTTACAAAAATAGGGTTAAAATAAAAGTTAAGGAGGTGTCATCCACCTTTCGGGACCATTAAACACGTCAATAGTAACAAGAGCTCGATACGGGTTGGGCCGCCTAGGTGCACGGGTCGGAACCATGAAAACGGACCTCACTCGGAGAAGCCACGCTAGCAGGTGAAGCTTCTAGAAGAAGGGATGGCCGGAGCTGCCTACCCCATATCATGTTTTCGCCGGCGGCAAGCTTAGGAGATGAGAGACCGCATTTTTCTGAAATTTAGATGTACAGTAGAAACTATATATAGTAATAAACTTTCTATAGTAATAAAAAATTTAAGTCCTAACTCGGAACTAGTTATATAGTAATACTATATATAGGAATAAACTCCTAATAAAAAAAAGTCATATATTTTTTTTAGAAATAGGAATAAACTTCCAAATTGTATAATTCATATATTTTTTTTAAGTCTCATATTAAGAATTTATACATCTATATAAGAATAAATTATTAATATATAATAAAAATAATTATTAATAATATTTTTATTTATCAAAATCATGTTTAAAATAAATTAAAATATTTATCAAAATCAATAAAATATAATATATAGTCAAAGTGTACTGTTTTATTAATAGTTTATTCAATTGTGAAACACAATTTTTACACGGGTGGAATTTCATTATTTAAATTTATTAAATTGATTATGTATATTTAAAAATAGATAATATTCAATTTATATTGTTTTTTATGAAAATATTTATTTTTATATTGTAAACTTCTATATAAGAAAACTCTCTTAATATTTATTATATAATATTTTTTTCCGTCCCAACAACTGTATGGAGTTTTTACTGTGGTATATGACTGTATGGAGTTTTTACTGTGGTAAAGAGGCACAACGGTCGTAGAAATTAAAGGTTAATCCTCACCAACTTTCAGCAGATCCAAGGTTATAGCAACATATGACAAATCAAATTTCAAAATTTGGATTGAAACAGGGTTGTAATACAAGCAAAAGAAGAAATTGAATGTTAAGGAAATTGAATGTAATTAATTATTGGAATATTGGGGCGATTGGATTTTGTATTTGGTCCGGGAACATACAGCTTGTCACCCGTGGTATAGGGTCTCCTATGTTAAGACTTAATTAAAATAATATATATATATATAGTAAGTAGATAAATCTTAATGACTGCATATATAATTATTATATATAGTCCCCGTCTTGCAAAAGTGTGTCGTGTGTTGGACTGCCAACAATGTCGTACGACTACCTGTTCAAGTACATAATCATCGGAGACACAGGTACATATTCTTTATGCATCTAACGGTTGATATATCACTTGGAGTATAATCGTGTTTTGGTTTAATTAATTTGCAGGGGCTGGTAAATCCTGTTTGCTTTGGCAATTCACCGACAAGAGGTTCGAGAAGGAGCATCATGTCACAATCGGAGTCGAATTCGGTGCTCGCATGCTCACCATCGACGGAAAGCAGATTAAGCTTCAGATTTGGGACACTGTATTTTTTCTCTTTAATAAATAATTTCAGTTTCTTTAATTTGTGATTGTAAGTAACTTTTTAATTTCACTGCTTATTAGGCTGGCCAAGAGTTGTTCAGGTCCGTCACTCGATCGTATTACAGAGGAGCTGCCGCTGCACTACTAGTATACGACATCGCTAGGTAATAATCGAAAGTGTTTTTTTTATTACTCTGTCATTTTTTAAGGAATAGACTCGTTTTCTTTGTATTTATATATGTTCTGTTTTATGTTTCCTAGGAGAGATACGTTTAGTCATGTTGCAAGGTGGCTAGAAGAAGCTCGGCAGCATACGAACCCGAACATGACAATCGTGCTCGTAGGTCACAAAAGTGATCTCGCGCACAAAAGAGCCGTAAGCAAAGAGGAAGGAGAACAGTTCGCTAAAGAAAACGGGCTCTTATTCATCGAGGCGTCTGCACGAACAGGCCAAAATGTCGAGGAGGCATTCGTGAAGACCTCCACCAAGATACTTGAGAAGATCCAAGAAGGAGTTGTTGATGTATTTAGTGAGGTAAATTAAGCACCCGAGTTTTAGAGATATTTACAAAAAAAAAAAAAACTAAGCAAACATCAAAATTTACAACAAAACTATCTTTAAGGATTGAATACAACCACCCCTCCACCTTTTCAAAATACTACAAATAGCTCCAACTTTCTTGTGGACTATTTTCAATGCATAGAATTAAAGAGAGATGTAAATGTAAAATGGCCACGAGAATTTGGAGTGATTTGTAATTTGGAAGACCTAAAGGGTGATTTTGTAATTATCCCTTAGTTTAATGGAATGCATCTGTAAGTGATTGATAGATACTGTATGAAATAGGAGAACCATTAATTGATTTAAAATTGCAGACGTTGGGCGTTAAAGTCGGCTACGGACAGGCACAGGGTCCAGTCGGATGGAGAGACGGAACTGTTGCTCGAGCTGGTGGATGCTGCAACTGATAATATGGGATGTTCTTGATTCACTTAAGTGCCTTGGGCAGTTGGATTTTATTGAACAATGAGAGCTTTGTGAAACTAGTTAACTGTACAGTATTGAGTTATTCAAATTATTTTAGAACAATCTGATCATTCCTCGACTTTTTTTTCTTGGATATATTTTCGTCGTTGTTCTATATCCAGATAATGTGTAGATTTTAAGTTATTGAGATATGAGACGTGCACATTAGTGTGGGAAATAATGTGTTGCCAAATGTACAATAAGCAAAGAAGAGGCTAATGTGAATAAATGTGATGTTTCATCTGTACAGTGTTCAAGACTTTAAGAACCCGAAGAAGCCAGAATTTGGTGCTAGAGTTAGCGTCAAATAAAATCGAGCAATTCGTCAGTAGAGCTTTATTCTGGTCTGAATAGGACTCCGGCATATAGGACATGACTGTAGTTCTTGTCCACACTCACAACACGTCTGAGAAAGAAAAGAACAATCATTATCTCTAAAATTGTGGGTTTTTGGCTTCATAGCATTTGGAAATAAGAGTATCGAACAAATGTGCTGTACCTGATGACCACATCCAAAAGCCATGTCCTTGGGGTTTGTTAGGCAAATGGGGCAAATCTGTTGAAGATGTTCAAATTATATAGGTATTTTTCACCTCAATCAAATGCAAAAATAATAGGGATAGTACAAAAACTACCCTACAGGTTTGTCGTAAATACAAAAGATGGAAGTAACAAAAACCACTTCAAGATTTACATTTTGCAGATTTCGCTAGTGTCTTAAATCCCTTGTTTAGAAAAAAAAATAGATATATGACGAAGTAATTGTAAGAATTTGACGGTTAGCAAATTCCATCAGATTAAGGATTTTTGTTTAATTCTGGATATCATCACAAATCTCAGAGAAACAATTAAGGCACAGACGGATAAAGAAAATGTGCAAATAATTGTGGGACGGAGGGACTATATATTTAAAAAACATAAACTTGACAAGAACCTGATGTTCATAATTAGAGCTTGGAGCAGAAGGAGCTGCATTAGCAGGGATATTGGCCTCATAGTACGAACTTGAGCTGTCGTGCTGAGAAGTATTCGTACGTGAAGGGTTCGGATTGCTGGCAAATGTGGGACCGTACACAGGAGGAGGAAGGGCAATCCTCTCGGAAATATTTCCTTTCCTTCCACTAAATCATCACATAAATGAATAAATTTATATTAAAAGATAAATTATGAAACTACCCCTGAGCTTAGCTTAATTATGCATATCTTTTAAAGTTACTTTATAAATCAAAAACACCACATCATGATTTGTGTTTGCTTAAAAAAATTATCTCCCCCTTGAGAGTGAAATCTGTAACTCGATCAGTCACATAATTATAATCATATGTGGGTAGACGCGTAGATTAAGAAAAAATGGGTTTTAAGTTTTAACCGAGAAAGCAAGAGTAAAATTGTTACTTTAATGCGGTAAAGTGTGAATAGCTGTTAGTAAATGTAAAAATGTAAGTTAAAAAAATTACAATTAAAATAAGATGATGTTTTGAGGATATTTACTTTATGAGTTATTTTTTAAGGTGCCACTGTTATTTTAGGATGCCCCATAAATAAGAATGACTATTTCTACTTAAGGAATGAGTTTTTCTTCTCTTTATTTTAATTGACTGAAAATAAGACAGGTGCTAAATTTTCATAAATAATGGTCCTTAATTATAAATAGAAAAAAGAGCTCAGGGGTAATTGTGTATTTAACGTGAAACAAAGAGATTACCCCAACAAATTTAGTTCCATTGCTGCTTTAAATTGACTTGGGATTTCCATCAACGCCGAAAGAGCAAACTCTGTCTCCTTGCGAGTTTGGTGCACATTCTTGGCCATAATCTCTGTAAAATTGACAAACTAGATCCCCAAGAGTACCTCAGAAGTGAGAAAAGAATGCAAATTACAGAAAGTAATTCACAAATATTGTACGTATAAAACGAATCAGGAACTCACCTGGAAATTATCAAAGTCCCGAGCGGGGATGTTGTCATCAAATTCCTTCATCATATCCCAAGGGCCATCTCCAACTCCGACCAAAACAATGGATAAAGGTAACTTGCTGGAAATGTATAGATAAAATCACTTCACAATCCCAAAATTTGAGAAATACATTACCCAAGGTTCATCACATAGAGTTTTTATCAGATTTACCCCTCTCCTTCTATAAATTAATTGTGTCACGGCTTCACAGGGATATTTGTAATTTTGAAACATAATATACGTTGTAAATATATATAGACACACACACATATAGTAAATCACAAGGACAGTATCTGCAATCATCCATTAAAAATGTTCACCTAGCATTAACAATTGCTTGAACAGTTTGCTGCTCCTGTGGACTCAACTGGCCATTTTCAGTATCAACACTTCTGGTAACCTGAGAAAAAATGAACAATATTCTGTGACATAATATAGTCAACTCAAAGTGTGAAGAAAGAAAGCATAGCCATACGACTAATTTACTAATTTAGACTAATTATCCTCATCAAAATGGATAAAAATTGAAACAAACAAGTTCACACCACAAATGAACAAATTCATTCATGACGCTATTCCAGAAATGATAATGTGAGCTCGGAACTTCAAAATCTAAAATATCGAAATGATTATTTGACTTGTAAATTGCAAGTCAGATTAATAATAACCAAATTTATTACAAAGGCCATATTATGTCATATATATTCTAGACCTTGAATATGTTTTATAACACACGTTTTAATTATCCCTATTTCCTTATCCACGTGCATGATAAATGGAAACTATTGCTAGGGCTAATTACGGATTTCAAGATCTTTCGAAAATTACAAACCCTGAATAATGGTAATTGATTCATTATCACATTCCTCTAATTATATGAAGAAAAAACTTCATAAAGGACAACATATATACAATATATTCTTATCCAAGTAAACAAACCTGTCCATCTGCAATAATCAATAAAACGTGGTACTGACCCCCACTTTGCTCAACAACAGTCATAGCCATATCAATTACTGGTGCAAATGACGTTGGCCCTGCACAAAGAAAGCTTGAAGCTTAGAAATTCATTTCCCAATATTAACCTCCACGAGATAGGATAAAACAAGAATTCCATAAACCTGCCAATTTCAGATTCGGAACAAGTTCTCTATATCGACTTAAAACTTGCTCAAATCCATTACAAAATCTCTCATCCGGAAAGAAGCTGAATACATCTTGATCATGAGTCGATGCTGACAGGTTTTAAAAAACAACATTATTTCCCGGGCAAGTCAATTACTATAATTTTAAGAAACTACAGGTTTACTAATTATTGATACCATCTCCAAATCCATAACAGGGTATCAAATTATCATCATCAAAAGCAGCCAAGGTCTTCCCAGTTATAGTTATTGCTTGTTCGTAGGGATTCGGATCACTTCCAATGTGATGTAAGCTTCGACCATTATACGACCTTTTGCCTAAAAAGGGACAAAAGTCAGCATATTTCTTCACACTCTTTTACCAACGTTATGAACATGAAATATGTAATGATTAACAGCAAAAAACCAACCTGTCCATTCATTGCTCTTGGTGAAATCAATCCCGATAATAAGGTTGGAAGACTCAAGACCAGCACGTGCAAGAGCTTCAGTAACCTACAGACAATAAATAGTTCAATATATAGATCATTTTGAAACAGAAAATCAAGAATCTTTAGACCATGATACCGGGTTATATAAATTGTACTAGTGTTTTTTATTTGGAAGGACAGGCAAAATCAAGATTCCAGCTTCAGGACATGTAAATCCAAAATGTCGAATCATTCATTTCAATTAAAAGTTAAGGTCTTCAACATTTTCTTTAAATAATTACTCTCCACTACTTACTAGTAACTACCCATTTCAGAGATAATAAAATGGTAATAGATCCATTCTCTCATAGGAAATTGACATAATAAGTCCAAAACTTCATTTGCTATTCTGAAACATATCCAAAAGGATATTTACCGCTTACACAAGCTACCTTGTATTCTAATTGGTTGTTCCAAAAAAAAAAAAAAACCAGAGTGTGAGATCGATTTTTCTCAGATACGATTTGAAACATGCGATGTAGGCTCAAAATTAATAAAACTCGCAATCTTGTACACACAAAAAACGTACCTGTTCTAACGAATTATAGTCGTCTGCAATCCTTGAATACCTTCTGTCGAGCTTCTTCTGAGGTGGGCGCGTTTGGGATGAAGGTGGGTTGTGATGGGCAGTTTCGTAATTGTAAGGTTGGGATGGAAACTCGTAATCTTGATGGTGAGAGGCATAGTTTGATGGTGGGTATCCTGCTGGACTAGGATTATCCTGCACGGGGTAATTCTGAGCGTACTGTGAAAACGTCGATTGACCATTATCGTGCTGCCACCCGGAAGAAGAACTAGACCGGGAAGTAGAAGATTGCCTCCAGTTATCCCTGGAGTTTGTCGAGCTTTTGTTTCCCATCAAAAACCCAATTTATCAACAGAAAATCTCAAAACCTATGAACCAAACACACAGAAAACCGAATAAAAGAATGATGATTCCAGTAAATTATAAGAAAAGCAAATCTAAACCCAGATTTTTCTATGTTGATGCAACCGAGAAACGAAAATGCATCCGAGAATTCGAATGAAAAATGTGAATCGCACAAACTACATAGAAAAACTAGTTGTACATAAACAGTAGCCGACTTCCAAAAAGCATCGACGCTTCCACGTTTTCATTAACAGAGCACTACACTCCAAAAACCGTAGAGATAAGAACAGATAATGATGCGAATAAACTAAAATAAAAAACACAGCAACACACGTACACGATCAATTGATAGACGAAAATCTAAAGCACGGAGAGTAGAAAAATGAGGAATTCTAGTCAACGCCAGTCTCCTCGTACCAAATCAAATTAAGAATTTTTAATCCCTGCAGAATTTCAAATACTGAATCAATGTCGATATAAGTGTGTGAGAGAGAGAGGGGGAGAGATACCTTTCGAAACCAGATTCTCTGCAACAGTCCTTCTCCGATGAGTTGTTGGGATCTCAAATCCGTTTGCCAAAAGAAACAAAAGAAACAAAAGAAAAGGGACGGAAAAAAGGGTAGTGTCTTTTTGTTAGTAAATTCTTTCCCAAATAAAATCTTATTTTAAATTTTCTTAACCCTAATTGAGTGTAGTGTAATTGGTGAAACACGTTTTCTTTTTCGTTGCCTTTTTAGGACGATAAATAAGTTGTTGCCCACACTCAATTTCAACATGCAAAAATGACTATTCGGTCGCGATTGTGTATCCGTATAATGCCGACTATTTTAATTGGTCTCGGTCAAGGCTATTTCCCGGTAAAAAACACATATATATTCCCTCCGGTTCCCGGTAAAAAACTAACTGATTTAAAAGTGTGATAGATATACGGTTGATGTTATGAAATGTGTTGAGGGTGACTACGATGTGGATTCGTTTGTTCGATTAATAATCGAAGGTAAATGGGACGAGGGCCTTTCGGTGTTACGCAATAATAATATCATCGGTGGAGAAGAGGATGAAAACATGATTAAGTCGGCATCTCTAGTGATATTGGAGCAGAAGTATATTACACTTGTGGATGAAGATAAGGTTGTGGATGCTTTCTCTATCATGAAGACAGAACTATTTCCGCGTATACCCGATAAAGCGAAGCTTGAATCCATGTGTGCTTTGTTAGCATATGAACCGACTAATTCACTCATTAGAGCTTCTAAGAAAAAGTCGAGGCTTGAATGTAACAAAAACACGCTGAATCAATTGCGTGAGATACTCGTGATGATTCCGGAAAGGAGGAGATTGGTGGACGCTTATCATGGTGCGAGAGACCACGCCCCTAGTCAAAGGTTGCAGGTAATATTTCATTTCCTCTATTAAACTGAAATTGATTGAATTAAACTGAATTTAATGGATTTGAAGTTGCTAATTCTCAGAAAGAATTCATAATTATATATATTCTCTTGATTGTGTTTTTTTAGGTACTGCTGGTGTTTGCAGTTTTCTCACAATGGAAAATATCTGTCCTCGTCATCTGGCGATTGTCTCGTCGTAGTGTGGGAGGTATATATTATTATACTGCAACTTCTCTGTTTTATTTTGTTAATGGTTTTTAGTCTCGTTTTATGTTTTTGGTAGGTGATGCTCGATGGTCTTCATGTTTCTTTGAAACACAGATTAAACGGTCACCAAAAGCCGGTATTGTGTATTTCATGGAGCCCTAATGACGACCAAATTGTTACATGTGGAGTGGATGTAGTGGTGAGACGGTGGGATGTTGACTCTGGGCAGTGCCTTCACATATACCAAAAAAGCAACAACAACATCGATCTCGTCTCTTGTGCGATTTCGCCTGATGGGAAGAAGGTAATTTCCGGTGTGAATGATGGAAGCATCTGCGTGTGGGACCCGGAAGGAAACGAGTTAGATTGCCTTAAAGATAGGATAATTGTCGGTGGTAGTACTGATGTTGACCTGGGAATCATTCCCGCTAGTAGTAATGATGATGAAAAAGTTATTATTAGTGTTTGCAAAGAAAATACGATATTGTTGTCTGGATTGGAATCTAAGTCGGAGAAACGCATAGAGGAGGATCGTAAAATAACTTCTTTCTCGCTGTCTCGAGATGGAAAGTTGCTGCTTGTTACCCTGTCGAGTGAGGAGCTTCACCTGTGGAATACAGGCGGCTTCATTAAGCTCCTAGCTGAATATAAAGGTTGTAACAGATGTTTTCGTTCGTGTATTGGGGGAATAAATAATGGATATATTGCTGGCGCAAGTGAGGATTCACGGGTAATATATATGTTATTGCTTTTCTTTTTCGTTGGCACTTTTGATGATGTGTATCTCGTGTTTGAACAATTGAACTTATAATTGTGCATGTATTTAATGTGTAGGTTAACCGGAGAGTTGATTTCGGAGTTAGTTGGGCATTCTGCCGCTGTAAAGTGTGTTAGTTGGAACCCAACGAACCCCTACATGATGGCTTCAGGGAGCGATGACAGTACTATATCCATTTGGGGAAAGAAACATTAATCGTTTATAGTCTTTGCTTTCATCCAACATTTAATTCACACAAGATCGCGTATTTGAATTGATCTCTAGAATATTGTTGGTCTATGGATACTTTAGTGATGAAAAACTATGAATTTATAAGTTTACTATATTTGTTCCAAAATTTCCTTCTATCATTCTCATATTTTATTGCCATAGCCCAAAAGTGATAAACCTTAAATGATTGGTAACGAATTCAAATTTCCGAAGGTCGCTTGATTGTTTTCTGGTCAGAAAATCTGGCTGGGTAATTAGTTTTGTTTTTGTTCTACAGGCGTCGATTGAACAATGTGGAGATGTTCTACTACCCATGCCATGTTTTAACTTTTAAGTGTAGTAATTTATATTTTTAAGTTAAAAAAATAAGAATAGAATTGTACTATTTTAAAATGAAAATACATTTTTTCTTTTTTTCATAATTGGTTGAAATGATGTGCATAATTTTATCATACATATTTAATGAATTATGAATTAAGAATACATGATATTTATAGTAGTTAGTCTTTGAAATGGAAAAGATATTCAATAGTATAATGAAATGAAATGAAATGGAAGATGCTAGAGAGTCTCTAGTCCGTCAATAATATTTGGTCATGTGTTTCTTGAATATTTAAAACTTAAATTTGTTAAGAAACTCCAATGATATTTTACTTAATTTTCTACCATTATTAAATTTATTAAATTTAATAAAAAAAACAATTTGAATAAATTAACAATACGAAAGATTGATTCAACGGACATGTAAAAAAATCAATCTAATTACAAAATCAATTTTATTATTCTTTGATTTAAATTAAAATTTTATTTTATTTGGTCAAATAATTAAAAATATATATTCTCTTTCATTTTATTTACGTGATGGTTTGGTTTTTTAAATTGGTATGATAAATGATAAAATCACATTTATTCATATATTTTTTCACTTTTGTATGTAGATTTGGTGATGGTTTGGTTTTTTAATTTGGTATAATAAATGATAAAATCACATTTTTTTCATATATTTTTTCACTTTTGTATGTAGATTTGTTTTTTCAACCAATCATTTTTTATTGTTTTTTTATATATTTAATTTCAATGTATATTAATTACAACAAATTATTTTAAGTAAAAATGGGAGAGAGTATAATATATGCAAATTAAATCAATTACATTAAAAAGTTAAGTAATGTTTTAATCAAATATAGTATAATTAATTAAAATCAAAATTTAAAGATCATGTTTTAATCAAACTATAGTATAATTAATTAAAATCAAATAAAATCAAAATTTAAAGATCAATCACATATTTTAATAAATAAATAAAAAAGTATTTTAATAAAAAATATAAGAATTTTTTAATTTGCTTATTAACATGTCAAATCGTAAATAGGAGTATACTAGAACATAAAATATTGAAATTTTAGAACTTACATTTAGGATTTTAAATAAATTTAATTTTGTTACTCTTGTTACTCGTGACTCTCAATAATTATTGTTGATAATCAACATGTGGAGCGTTGCATTTATATTGTTGGGTTTGTTACAAATTTAATGTTGAAATTGCGAGTAATAAAATTAACATATTATAAAGTTCCTAGTAATAAAATTAACACAATGCTCACAATGCTCCATTAGTTAGATTTTTTTTTTTAACTTGATGTGTGCAGAAGAGAACGAGTCGGATTCAATACTTATTCGATTTGGTGCCAAAGAAGAAGTCCAAGTAAACCACCCGGATAATGCCAAAGAAGAAGTACAATTAAACCACCCGATTCAATACATATTCGATTTCGTGCCAAAGAAGAACCACCCAAAGTTGTTACCTATTTGCATGGTTTTTTTAATCAACTTTGATTCTTACATTAATTTTATCATGTTTAACTTTGTGTATCCATTGGAATAGTGTTTTTGCGTGATCTTTTTTTATTTAACTTTAATTTTATCTTTAACATTGTTCATTGTGTTTTCATTTGAGTAGTGTGCTTATTTTAAGTAATTTTATCTTTAAAATTGTTTATTGTGTGTTTCATTTGAGTACTGTTCTTATTTTAAGTAATTTTATCTTTAACATTGTTTAACATTAATGTGTGTTCATTTGAGTATTGTGCTTATTTTAAGTTACATTACAAATTTATCTTGCTTAAGTTATTTTCATTTTCATCTAAAGAAAATCCAATTGGCTTAAATAGTAGAATACAAATTGAATCTTAGGTCACACTCCACATAATATTTTAAAATATCGTGTATTTAAAAAAAATCCTTAAATTTATCACTTATAATTAACGAAAATACTTTTATAATATACATTAACCATGATTACCATTACATTTTTTTGTGTTCATGGCACAATTTATTTGTAAATTCATCTCATAATTATTATTTTCTATTTTAAAACTTATCCATTAAATTTATCACCAATAATCAACAAAAATACTTTTATAATATGCATTAATCATTATTACCGTTACATTTTTTTTGTATTTTTTTGTGTTCATGACACAATTTATTTGTAAATTCATCTCATAATTATTATTTTCTATTTTAAAATTTATCCATTAAATTTATCACCAATAATCAACAAAAATACTTTTATAATATGCATTAATCATGATTACCGTTACATTTTTTTGTATTATTTTATTGTATGTTCACAATTTATTTATAAATTCATCTCATAATTATTATTTCATTTTCGTAAATAATTTTTATTTGTAAATTTATCTCATAATTATTAACAAATGTAGAAAATTAAGTAAAATATCATAAGTATCAAATTAATGGTTAGTATTTAAAATTTATATACGTAAATTTTTAGTTTTTACCATTGTGAATCATATATTCATATATATATATATATA